>JBAKBP010020847.1:0-41761 GCA_037953745.1 Lithodes maja | reverse complement strand
GGTCTGTATATTAATGCAAGTATTATTTTTGTACCTTTATTATTCTTTATTAGCACAAAAGATGTGTCGACATTCACAATTTGATGTTTTGACAAGAGGGTCGGGTTAAGACTTTCTTTGATATAAAATAAAACGCCACCTCCATTTATATTTATTCGGCTTTTCTCAAACATTACATAACCGGGAAGTGAATACTCTGCTAAAAAGTCTCTATCTACTGTATTGAGCCAAAATTCTGTTATACCAATCACATCATAATTTTCAGTAAACACTAGTTCCTCTAAATCTGAAAATTTATTGCATATGCTACCAGCGTTTGCATAGAAAACCTTTAAAGTTGCGGTTTTAGAACTCCCAGAACGTTCTTTAATCAAATTTTTGGTTCTGGTCGGATCTACATTTACATTCATGGCTGACATCGGTCCTCGGTCGTTATCCCTGGCGGTTTTGAATTTGGGTCGTGTTGGTGGAGCTTTATCCAAATTCGCAGTTCTTGACAGATTAGCATTTAATTCCTTCGCAGGTTGCCGCCCTCGCTGTTTTCGGTCCTCCTTCCTGGTTGTCCTGTGCCGAGTCGATTTCTTCTCCGAAAATCCTTCACCGCATCGTTGAGAAGACGCCCAAAACGTGCTGCTCCCACCTGGTTCAGATGAACTCCATCGTCCGAAAACAAATAGTCATCGTAGTAGAAATTGTCCCAGGTGTCGACGAATCCCACGTTTTCCTTCCTGCAGAGGTTTGCTAGACAACGATTTGTGCTGGTGGCTATGTTGTAAAATCGGCTCTCTACACCAAGCTGGGGGACGATTCCTGAGACGATGATCCTTGATGACTTCTCCTTAAACGACTTGATCAGCTGCTGGTACTTTAAAAGCAAATCTTCCGACCGGGTTCGCTGTACATCGTTGGATCCAACGTGGATGACGTACATTGTATTAGCAGGGGCCAGCTTAGATACTTCGTCAACTGCAGCAACTACGTCGTCCACACCACCACCAGGGATACAAAAACGCTTCCTGGTCTTAGGTGCTCTGGCGCAAAACTCTTTGAGCTGACCACGTATCATCGAGTCTCCCACGAGCCGGACTTCTTCTATTTCCGCTTCGTCATCTGAGTCTGCGAGTATCTGGAAGCGGTTTTGACACTCGGTAATCGGTATGGGTTTCCTGGTCTTGGGGCAAACGTTGTTCCTCACGACACGGAAGTTGTCTTGAGGGGGAAGAGAGTTACTATTTGTTTCTTGAGTATCGGAACCATCAGCTGAAATAGCTACTGCAGGCGTTGAATTGTTGGCAGTTGACGTTGGGGCGTTGGTGGCTGCTGGAGTTGCGGTGACAATTGAAGTTTGTGGTACTCCAACGTTGAGTGTTACAAACTCTTGGAGTGATTCCAGCTTCATGGTGAGGACGTTGATCTTGTTGTAGGCTTCATCTAATTTCACTGTCAAATTCTCTCGTTGCTGGCAGAGACGGCAGACTTGAAGATCGACAGTAACAAACATGGACTCACCAAACCCACCGGCGCAGTTCGTACAAGTGCGAGGCATGGTAACAGTCAGTTTCTTCAGATCACTTCACTCACTTTAAAACACTTAACTCACTTTAACACACTTCACTCACTATAGAAACACTTCAATCACTTCAACCGAAAACAAATATATTGAAATACACAACAAGAGGTTATCAGGGGTGATAGCCTAACCGAAAACAAAAAATTTGAGATATGCAGAATTAGGCTTCCAGGGGCGATAGCCTAACCAAAAGTTTTTAAAAAATTGAAATACGCACCAATAGGCTACCAGCGTTGAATAGCCTAACCGAAAATAATAAAATTGAAATACGCAGAAATAGGCTACCAGGTGTGATAACTTAACCTTAAACCAAAGCCCCACCCAGGGCCCTGTGCCCCTCAGCAATTATGAAGAGAAAGTTGAGGGGCAAGGGAAAAATGTGATGCTTTGGCTTCCAATCTTGGTAGATTGGGAGGTCAATCCACGGAAGAGACGCCGTCACTTGAGATCTAGAAAATATATAAGTTAAAGGAAAAGTCAGAGTAAGCTATGGGTATGGCAGAGATTGCTCAGCTCTCACTCTGATAGACCAGCCCATCACCACATGACTAGAACCCAATCCTCTCAGCATCAGCTAGGAAAGGCCCTAGAAAGCCGCCTTTGGCGGCGGGGATAGCTCCCCCATTTCAACCCCTTTCGGGGTTGGGCACCCGCCCGTTTCCGCACCCTCCTCAGCCCCCCACCATGGAGTGGCTTTGGTCACCCAGGCTTTATTGTGGTCGGCGGGGAGGGTTCTGTGGGGGCACTCGGTTATGGCCTTGGAATTGCTCGGGGCCTTGGGGCTGTTCGGCCAGGCAGCTTGGGGAACAACAACAACAACAACAACCTAACCTTAAACAAATATATATATATATATATATATATATATATATATATATATATATAACAGAATATGTAACTAAATATACAATTCACCAAATAGAGATTATATAAAAATAAAGTGTGACTGCACACAAGGGGTTAATATACTGTATCAACAGATGGCCCTGGTGTCACTGTAGCCTAGTAAAGCAGTAGCCTACTCTTTTTAGATAAAACAAAAAAAGTGTATCAGTCAAAGGTTACGACAAGATCGTGCAAGCAACAACTAAAATTACAGATATATATAGCTACAGTAGGATACTAAATACAATATCTACTAGAGGGCTGGCTATAGGCTAGGCTAGGTTTGGATTAGGTTAAATACCAGAGACTACAGCTCGCTCGTAGTGCCGGTATAGTAGAGTAACGTAATTTATCTGTCCTTGTGTTCTCTACAGTCTTTTCCTGGGTTCTCGCTTTCGGTGCTGGGACTCGTTGTTCCTGTGACTTGGCCTGCTAGCTAGAACACATGGGGTGAGTGGGATATATCTTTATTTTACTATGCATTGCAGCTCTCTTTAAGTATATGTATGTAACACTTTACAATACACATTACTCACACACAAGACAACACTATTAATACTTTCATGTATCAATTAACTGCACTGTCGTTTTGCTGCTGTGTCCGGAGTTCTATTGCGTAGGGCGCATACGGACTCAGAGGGGAGACAGAGTGAGAGAAGCGAAGTAGCCTATGCGGTAGTAGGCTACCGGCGCAGTACTGTTGCCTGCAACCTTTTAGTTATTCCAAGTATAGATTCATTATTATAATAAGTGACTACTATTTATGTTCCTTCCATGTGTATTATTAGGTATCTACTGGATCATGAACATCTTGTATGCTACATGCTAGTGCATGTTAGTAGGGGACAGTTATTCTAGTGCACGCGCTTTCAAGTAGGCGTGTACATTTGTCATTTAGCATTTCACTGTCATACCTTTAGCCTGCTTCTATTCTACATTATTAGAGGCTTAATATTAACGTAGTTTCTTGAGTATTGCATTTCTTTAGTAATAACGTAACCTATAAATGTCTGAGGGAGTTTAGCCTCATAGCCTACCCCTGTTGTACACTTTCGCCGAGTTAAGGTACCTCGTTACCATAGACGATAACTCTGTAGGGCGTTGGTGCTTTTGTTGTCTGGAGCATATAGTATTTGGGACTGGAATCGAGCGTGTCGTTGTCACATAAGCCATTTCTGTCCTACGATCAAGAATCCCGAATATGTATTGCCGATCCAGCCGTAACAAAATGGCGACCTTGCACAAGATTCAGTAGTATCCTATCACATGTTTTTTGGAGAACTATTCTATGCTACCTAGTAGAGCTGGCTAGAATTTTCTTGCATATTGGAGGAATTTTTATTGTGTCATTATTGTATTGGTGGACTTGCAGATTGTTTCGTTAGGGGTGTCTAGAGTAGAGTCATTCAAGCATCTTTAACATTTTGTGAGTCGAGACTGCAATTAGTAATAAGCACTTTTTTTTTTTTATGAACAGCAATTGTATAACCAGCACTATGTCTAATGACTCATCATTTACGGGGGAGGATAACACGGTACAGCCTAGTGACCAGCAAGTACAACAGATATTTAGGGAGGGGAGTGTTATAAGTGGAGAGAGGGATGCCCGGGCATTTTTGCAGACACCTTTGACCGAACAGCGCCTGCAGGCTATTGATTGTTACGGTCTTCGCTGTTTAGCCACGGTTTTGGGGCGGGACTGTCCTGACAGTTGGCCCAAGAAGAATTTGGTGGCATGTTTGTTGGGTGATGGCGATGGGGCGGTGGGTGGAGTGGGGTCTTGGGGGGTTCCCTCCAAGCCTCCATTCCACTCTACCCCTGAGCTGGGCCCTCAGCCAGCGAGTCTTAGCACGATGCAGCAGGAGGGTTCTCAATGGCAAGCTGGCTTACCCGTAAACACGTCTCGGTGTGGATCCCCCATTTTGTGCTCTCCCCCCCCAGGCCTGTCTCCTGAGATGTTATTTCAGCTAGAACTAGCTAAGCTTAAGTTGCAAGAGAGTCAACAGGCTAGTATAGAACGGATTAAGCTGCAGGAGACTCAGATACAACAGGCTAGTATAGAACGGATTAAGCTGCAGGAGACTCAGATACAACAGGCTAGTATAGAACGCATAGAGGTTGCTAGAATCCAAGCCAATCAGGATGCAACCAGGTACCAGGCTGAAATGGATGTCGAGAAGTCTAGAGTAGAGACCACGGGGCGTCATCTCGGTGGTGGGCACTGGGTTACAGACTCACTTTCGCATTTAATTAAGTTAGTACCCGCATTTGATGAGACAGCAGTGACTGAGTTTTTTGCTCGTTTCGAAAAGAAGTGTCGTGAGTATGACTGACTGGCCGGAGGTTAAATGGGCAGCATTAGTTTCATCACGTCTAGTGGGTAAGGGGTTGAAAGCCTACGATGCACTGTCACTGGACGAGAGTGTCGTGTATGGACTGGTGAAGGAGGCTGTGCTCCGGGCCTACGAACTGCAACCCGAAACTTATAGATTGAAGTTCCGTGGCGTGAATAAGAAGAGCGACGTCAGTTTTATGGAGCACGCACGGGACTTAACAGATGCATGTAATAACTGGTTTCGGTCCGAGCACGCAGAGTCGGCTGAGGAAATTAAGCAACTTTTCTGTCTGAAACAGTTTTACAAATGTACTGGAACCGATCTAACGCTGAACATTAAGGAAAAATGTCCCAAGACAGTAGAGGAGGCTGCCAAGATGGCAGACCTCAGATTATCATTGATTCGTGGTTGCGGTGCCGCTCAGAGGGCTGAGTCAGGGCAGAAGGGGCGCTATACCCCACCCACCAGAGTTTTCGATAATAACAAATCCTATGACACACATAACCACACTAAAAGCATTGCACCTAATAACACCTACAAACACAAGCCTCTCCCGTTTACTAAAGGTCAGGCCCCTTCTTCGCCCGCACAAGGGAAGAAGCCCATTGGGGATGTGAAATGTTACAAATGTCAGAAGCTAGGCCATTATTCACGTGAGTGCCCTAGTAACACTCCCGCTAAGCCGGTGTCATTGGTTCACAGTATCGGTGTGTCTCTGAAGGCTGCAGCAACTGCCCGGGGTAGGTTGTCAGCAGCTGAGGCACACGCGGTAAAGAAGCGTACGGAAGGCTCGACACCTGTCCGGGACACTTTCTGTAACCATCGGGGACACGGGTTTGTGAGCTGGGGGAGTGAACTACGGAGGGTTGACTTGCTGAGGGATACGGGGGCTTCGCAAACTTTGTTGAGGAACTTCACAGGGAAACCGATAAATGCGGCCAGAGTTGTTGTGGTGCAGGGTATAAATGCTACGAGGTCATACCCACTTGTGAGGTTGGAGTTGAGAGTGGGAGAGGTGTGCAGGGAGCTGGATGTAGGGATCGTTGAGTGTTTGCCAGTTGAGGGCGTCGACCTTCTTCTCGGCAACGACTTTGCGGTGCCCACTTCCGGGACTCCACCCTTAGTCGTTGCCGAGAGGGCGGCCGACGTGGATGGTGAGAATCGGGAATTGGTTGGGAGGTGCCAACAGGATGAGATGGCCTGTGTGGTAACCCGATCTCGCTCTGCGGCTCCTGCACAGCCTAGCACTCAACCTCGGGGACAGTGGAGGAAGGATCAGGAGAAGGTTGCTAAGGGCAGGAAAAGGGACATTGATTCTGCTGCACTTCTCGGTGATTCGGTACTTGGACCTATAATAAACACGGGAGTTGATTCTGGCCCAGATATGGTGTGTAACAAGGCAGAGTTGGGTAAGACTTCGCGTGAGGCAAGAGCTGTAGCGAGAGCCACTAAGGCAGTAGAGCCTACTAGCCGGGGTAATGTCTTATTACAAAACCATCTTGATGCATTGACGCCCAGGGACATTAGTGAGCAGCAGCTGCAAGACGCTAGCCTAGCTCGTTATAGCAATGGTGCCATAGAGTTGGAGGAAGATGGGGATGCGAAGCCGGGAGATTTCTTTAGGCTCAACAGGATATTGTACCGCAGATTTCTAGACCCCAAATCGAAGTGGGAGGGCGGTGCGAGGGTAGTAGACCAGGTGGTTGTTCCAAATAAGTATAGAGAGTCCTTATTGTGTCTGGCGCATGATGTGCCGGTGGCGGGTCATTTGGGGGTAACAAAAACATTGGCGGCATTGGGCAGGTTTTTCTGGTGGCCTGGGGTCAAGGCTGATGTCTGTGCATGGGTGGCTGGGTGTGCGACCTGCCAGACAACGGGGAAGCCTAACCAGACCATCCCGAAGGCACCTTTGTTTCCCATACCTGTCACCGGGCCTCCGTTCAGCAAAGTTGTAGTAGATTTGGTTGGCCCTTTCCCGCCTACTAGTAGTGGCAATAAATTCCTGTTGACAATCATGGATGTGGCTACGAGATACCCGGACGCATACCCCATGAGAAACGGCTCGGCAAAGGCAGTTGTTAAAAACTTATTATTGTTCTGTTCCCGTTATGGATTTCCACGTGAGGTGCAGTCAGACCAGGGGAGCAATTTTACATCCAAATTGTTCAAGCAAACCCTTCAGTTGCACGGTATATGTTCTGTAGTGTCGTCAGCCTACCATCCCGAGAGTCAGGGAGTCTTGGAGCGGTGGCACTCGACCCTGAAGAGTATGCTACGCTGTTACTGTGCAGAACATGACACTGATTGGGATTTGGGTCTGCCGTATGTTCTGTTCGCTGCACGTGAAGTCCCAGGAGAGAGCCTGGGGTTCAGTCCAAATCAACTAGTCTTTGGCCATAATGTGAGAGGACCTTTAAGTTTTTTTTTTTTTTTTTTTTTTTTTTCTATGTGATTGAGGGAGGCAAAAGGCATAACTGCCTATAGCGAGTGCCTCCCCCATAGTTGAAAGAGTGACAGGGCCAAAATCAAGGGACGTTTGAGCCAAAATGCCTGGACACACGGAGTTTGAAGCAATTTAAGTCATAGGAAGAGGGAAAGACTGATGCTGGGAGAGAGTTCCAGAGCTCAGATGTTGAGTAGAAGAAAATTTGAGAGTAACGTTTCACTCTTGGGTTGGAGAGTTGCACAGAGTAGGGGTGGGATTGAGTTGCAAGACGGGTACCACGTGCCCTACGTAAAGGAGGTGGTATGCACTGGGATAGCTCTGAGGAACACTGATTATTATAGTAGCGATAGAATAGCGAGAGAGATGCAACATTGCGGCGGAGAGAGAGAGATTGCAGAGAGTTGGTGAGTGGACGGGAGTTAATGATACGAAAGGCCTTCCTTTCAACTTTGTCTAGGAGAGCGGTGTGAGAGGAACCTCCCCACACATGTGAACAATACTCAATACAAGGGCGCACTATGCCCCTGTACAGAGCAAGAAGCTGTGCAGGGGAAAAGAACCCCCTAAGGCGATTGAGCACACCCAGCTTCTGGGAGGCTGCCTTAGCAAGACTGGTAATATGGTCCTTCCAAATGAGAGCAGAAGAAAAAGAGACACCAAGAATATTGAGAGAAGATGAAGGGTTGATTTTTGTATTGTTGAAGAATAAGGGATAGTCCGCTGGGAGATCCTGACGGGTAGATAGATGGAGAAATTGGGTTTTGGAAGCATTAAAGTTAACAAGGTTTTCTCTGCCCCAATTGGAAATAGTATTTAGATCAGAATTTAAGAGTTCTATGGCTTCATTACGTTTGTCGTTGAGGGATTGCTGGCTGGGGCGTTCTGAAAAACTAATGGAGTAGTGTAAGGTTGAGTCGTCTGCGTATGAATGGATGGGAATTAAGGTACAGTTAAGGAGATCATTTATAAAAATTAGAAAGAGAATAGGAGATAGGACAGAGCCCTGAGGAACACCGGAGTTTATAGGGTGAGGAAGTGAACAATGGCCGTCCACAACCGCAGCTATGGAACGGCCGGAAAGGAAATTAGAGACAAAGGCACAGATGGAGGGATAGAAACCGAAGGAGGGTAGTTTAGAAATTAAAGATTTATGCCAGACTCTATCGAAGGCTTTCGATATGTCTAGTGCAATAGAAAAAGTCTCACCGAAGTCCCGAAAGGAGGATGACCAAGAGTTAGTAAGATATGAAAGAAGATCACCAGTAGAGCGACCCTTAAGGAAGCCATACTGGCGATCTGAGAGCAGATTATGAGAAGAGAAATGCTTAAGAAATTTGGAAGCAAGAATAGTTTCAAAAACTTTAGAAAGACAAGAGATAAGAGCAATTGGACGATAGTTGGAGGGTTGAGAGCGGTCACCCTTCTTTGGGACAGGTTGAATGTGAGCAAACTTCCAGCATGAAGGGAAGACGTTAGAGGATAGACAGAGACGAAAGAGTTTGCCTAGGCAGGGAGTCAGCACGGAAGCACAGTTTTTGAGAACAACAGGAGGAACACCGTCCGGACCGTACGCCTTATTAGTGTTAAGCCCAGAGAGGGTAGAAAGTACATCTTTAGAAGAGATTAGGATATTAGGCATAAGTAAGAGAGAGGAGGGCGGAGAGGGAGGAATAGCACCGGAATCATCCAAGGTGGAGTTTCTAGCAAAAGTTTGAGCGAAGAGTTTAGCTTTGTCAGAGGAAGAAGTGATGGTTGTGCCATCAGAGTGGGAAAGGGGAGGGAAAGACGAGGAAGAGAAATTGTTGGAGAGGTTTTTGGCTAGATGCCAGAAAGCTTGGGAAGAGCTAGAGTTGGATAGTTCAGTGCATTTATTATTGATGAAAGAGTGTTTGGCAAGTCGAAGAACAGATTTGGCTTGATTCCGGGCAGAAACATATGAAGAATGAGAGTCTTGAGTATGGTGAAAGAGATCTGGGAGGGCGAAGAGAAGCCGGGGTCTGTACTTAAATATATCCTTGAGAGCCGGGAGAGACTTATAGGTTGCATGGCAGCGGCAGGTAATAACTTGGTTAATGCACAGGCGGTCATGAAGCACCAGTATGACGCCAAGGTGAAGCTTCGGGAGTTTTCGGTGGGTCAGGAGGTAATGTTGCTTTTACCTTTGCCTGGACACCCCCTTTCTGCCAAGTTTATTGGGCCGTATGTGGTGGCTAAGAAACTGTCCGACCTTGATTATCTCGTTGCAACACCTGACCGTAGAAAAAAACATCAGTTATGTCATGTTAACCTCATGAAAGAGTATGTGAGACGCCCCTCAGAGCCTCTCACTGTCCCTGTGCTGGCCTGCAGCGGCCAGGGTGGAGAAGGAGGTGGGGACAGTCATGCTGCTGAGGAGGATAGCTGGGACTGTGTCATTTCCGCGGAACAGTGGGCGGGGAATACTGAACAAGAGGCTAGGCAAGCTGTAAGTCACCTGCCTGAGCACCAGGGGGTGCTGCTGTCCTAGGCCTGTTCAGGTCATACCCCTCTGTTTTCGCCGAACACCCAGGTCTCACTACTCAGGTAACGCACGACGTGGACGTCGGTGATAATGTGCCCTTCAAGTCAGTGCCCTACCGTGTGCCCCCGGTAAAGTTGCCAGCTTTACGGGAGGAGTTAAAGTACATGGTTGAGAGAGGGATGATCACTGAAGGTTATGTGAAGTGGACATCACCCGTCACGTTGCAGCCAAAACCTGACGGCAAGGTGCGGTTCTGCATAGATTTTCGTAGGCTAAATGGCTTGACCACTACCAACCCTTACCCTTTGCCTCGAGTTGACGACAGCGTGGACAAGATAGGGAATGCAAAGTACCTTACTAAAATTGATCTTGTAAAAGGCTACTGGCAAGTACCCCTGTCGGACCGAGCTAAGCAAGTTTGTGGTTTTGTGGTAGATGGCAAGACCTACCAATGTAACGTAATGCCTTATGGGCTTAAGAACGCACCTGCCACATTTCAGAACCTGATGAACGATATTTGTGACGAAATCCCTAACTGCACGGTCTACCTTGATGACGTGATAGTGTATGATGACAATTTTGAAAATCACCTAGGGCACTTAGAGACCCTGTTTGGGAAGTTGCACGATGCTGGGCTGGTGGTGAACCTGAGGAAGTGCGAGTTTGTAAAGGCTACTGTGCAGTATCTTGGCTTCGTGGTCGGGTTAGGCCGGGTGTGCCCCCCCCTGAGCAAGATACAGGCTATCAATATGTTTCCCAGGCCCACCACTAAGCGCCAGGTCATGCGGTTCCTAGGTATGATAGGCTATTATAGGCGCTTCATCCGGGGATACTCTACTGTCTTAGCACCGTTAACTGATCTACTGTCGAAGTCAGTGAAGTTCTGTTGGGCTGCGGAGTGTCAGAGGGCTTTCGACCTAGTCAAGCACCTGCTGTGTACACATCCGATTTTGAGAGCCCCAGACTTCTCCAGGAGTTTTCAGCTGGCGACTGATGCCAGCGGTGTGGGTGCCGGGGCAGTGTTACTGCAGACTGATTCCGAGGGCGTGGAACACCCAGTGAGCTTCTTTTCTCGCAAGTTTAATTCGGCACAAAGGAATTACTCGACTATAGAGAAGGAGCTTCTTGCTATCGTTTTGTCGCTCAAACATTTCGAAGTTTATGTTCCAGCCTACGGCCCGGTAGTGACGATTTATACGGACCATCATCCCTTGAAATTCCTAAATCAGTTTCACAATCGGAATATGCGGTTGACCAGGTGGTCCCTAATGCTCCAAGAGTATAATCTCAACATTCAGCATATTGCCGGGAGTGAGAACGTGATAGCAGATTGTCTATCAAGGGTTGATGATCCAGGATAGTCGTGCACGGTGTGTGGGTTGAGCAGGAGTAAAATTAGGCTATCATAACGCCGTCCAAAAAGATTATAAAACAATAAAATAAACGAGAAAATTTGTTTTAGTTTTGTAAGTCTTTATTGTTGTAGCATGATGCATGCGATATTGTGTTTTATGTATAATTCACTCTTCAGTTGTTGTGCACCTTTTGCAATTAGTGGCAGCTAAGGGTAGCAGGTCGGTTGGTTGCCTGTCAGATTTTGATAATGCTTCTAAGGTCGATTATCTAAAATCTTGGGGGGGCTGTGACGCACCCAGTGCGTGGCAACTTAACCTGATTGTACTCCTTGGTACTCCACTGTGCCGTGTGCCGACACGGTGCGTGGCCGTGTGCCGTTTTGGCTGCTTATATTGAGTGTGACAACGTATAACTGTGTTCTTTGTATCTCTGCAAAGGTCTCGTCATTTGCTAACCAGTGGTGGGTTTTGTTTTAAGCCATGTCGAGACCTTCCATTTAATATGTAGTATCAATAGAGAAGTTGATAGATGAGATGATAGGAATTCAGAGAGAGAGAGTGAGTTAGACTTCAGAGCGAGAGGGTAGCAATGGTTGCCAGACGTATGGACCGGTTGGCAGCCCTGCGCTTATAGCTAGGTGCGACAGGGTTGGTAGTACATTGCCGCCTGCATATGCTGCCGGGCTGCCCATGTTGTCGTACTGCACATTGCATGGAGGCTCGCTGTGTGTTCCATGATCAGGTTGCCTAGAACCTTTGAGATTCTAACATCCCTTGCCCTCTCTCCCTACTTCTCACGGTTGCACTCTTTCTCTCTGACGACATTACTCTCATTTCATTCTTCTCTCTATTTAAATGCATACCCTTCCCTTGAGGTCCTAAAGGAGTTTCAGCACTCACCTCTCGTATTACTCTTAGGACAAGCATATATTTACATGTATTAGATTTAAGGGGTTAATGTGAACAGCGATCTTCTTGATGAGGATAGTTGGTGAACGTTCTACATGTTCACGAGTTATATGCCCAGCTCATCATCCAATTTGTGACTAGACTAGTGCCATGTGTAAGAGCCCGACCATGCCCAGGAGTTGTCTGTAGAGGGGCGAGGACTTAGCCTTGATTTGCCTACCGAGCCAGGAGCGAGTGTAGTACCAGAGACTACAGCTCGCTCGTAGTGCCGGTATAGTAGAGTAACGTAATTTATCTGTCCTTGTGTTCTCTGCAGTCTTTTCCTGGGTTCTCGCTTTCGGTGCTGGGACTCGTTGTTCCTGTGACTTGGCCTGCTCGCTAGAACACATGGGGATGATGAGTGGGTGATATCTTTATTTTACTATGCATTGCAGCTCTCTTTAAGTTTATGTATATAACACTTTACAATACACATTACTCACACACAAGACAACACTATTAATACTTTCATGTATCAATTAACTGCACTGTCGTTTTGCTGCTGTGTCCAGAGTTCCGTTGCGTAGGGCGCATACGGACTCAGAGGGGAGACAGAGTGAGAGAAGCGAAGTAGCCTATGCGGTAGTAGGCTACCGGCGCAGTACTGTTGCCTGCAACCTTTTAGTTATTCCAAGTATAGATTCATTATTACAATAAGTGACTACTATTTATGTTCCTTCCATGTGTATTATTAGGTATCTACTGGATCATGAACATCTTGTATGCTACATGCTAGTGCATGTTAGTAGGGGACAGTTATTCTAGTGCACGCGCTTTCAAGTAGGCGTGTACATTTGTCATTTAGCATTCACTGTCATACCTTTAGCCTGCTTCTATTCTACATTATTAGAGGCTTAATATTAACGTAGTTTCTTGAGTATTGCATTTCTTTATTAATAACGTAACCTATAAATGTCTGAGGGAGTTTAGCCTCATAGCCTACCCCTGTTGTACACTTTCGCCGAGTTAAGGTACCTCGTTACCATAGACGATAACTCTGTAGGGCGTTGGTGCTTTTGTTGTCTGGAGCATATAGTATTTGGGACTGGAATCGAGCGTGTCGTTGTCACATAAGCCATTTCTGTCCTACGATCAAGAATCCCGAATATGTATTGCCGATCCAGCCGTAACATTAGGAACATGCTTAATTTATATACAACATATATGTACATATATACATTAAAATGTGCCTAACAATACAATCTAATCATATATACAATTTGATACACCTCAATGAACTTGCAGATCCCTTTCAAACTGTTATCGTAACTTATGTAAATATGAAGACAACCTATACCTGTAGAAATACATATAATTACATATACATACACATATACATGCATACTGTATACACACATACATTACATACATACACATAAAAATTACATATATAAGAAAAATAGAAAAAGAAACAACAAATATGGGAGTCTGCAGAAAGCCGAAAGGTCACACAAGGCAGATCCTGCCCATATCCAACCCTACTTATAAGGACGAAGAGCCCACACCTGGCTAATCCCCCTCACAGCTACACAGTATATAAATTATACATAAACACACATATACATACACACACCTACTTACACACACACACATGTACTGTATACATACATTAACATACATATATACAATAATTATTATAAAACAAAACCAAACACAAAGAAAATACATAGTGATCATATCTCATGTGTATAGTATTAATAAGGTACAATCTAATACTAAGAGGATAGACCTCACATAAATGGTCAGGTCTCAAACTACAAGCTGTTTCAATCTATAATCTGACGGTCTGGACATCTATTTCTAGCTCTTTTTATTTTATCATTTTCATTGAGGAGATTTAGCAGGATGTTATCTATTTTGTAAAGGCCATCATTTAGATTCATAGTGTTTATACAATCTCTGATCAAGGCGGACTCGGCAAATAGTCTTTCATAATAGCAGCTTGACCAGTAGATCATCTTAGCCTCATCCCAATTTGCATGATGGTTTTGTCTTTGTTTATGTTTAAAAATGCCATTAGATTCTTGAGCTGACCTTACTGATTGTTTGTGTTGTTTAACTCTCACCTCTAATCTTTTTCCAGTTTGTCCTATGTATATGTCATTACATCCTTTACACGGAATGAAATATACACCACCTGCATCATTTTTAGGGCTGTTTTTGATCAAAGTCGACTTGACGGAGTTTTCATAATTGAATACTACATTTATATTCAAATTCTTGAGAGATGTTGTGAGAGGTGTTAATTCATCATGATATGGCAAAACTAAGATATTTTTCCTTGAAAAGGGAGCTTTATTATTTACATTATAGAAGGTTTTTTCGGCTTTGGCTAAACTTTGATCAATAAGACTTTCAGGATAGCAGAGTGTCTTGGCTAGATTATAGATTTGTTTGTATTCGTTATCTATGAATTCTGGGTTACATATCCTTAATGCTCTTAGAAACATACCTGAAAAAATTGACAGTTTTACTTTAATATGATGGTTGGAGAAAAAATGAATATAGGAATCTACAAGAGTCGGCTTTCTATATACTTTAATTTTTTTTTTTTTTTTTTTTTTTTTTTTTTTTTTTTTTAAAGTGACCATTATTATTTATAATCATGGTATCAAGGAAAGGTAGTGTATTGTTTACTTCTTCTTCAATTTTGAATGAAATCGAGGGGACAAGATCGTTAAGTTTATTAAGGAATGAATGGTGATTTTGATTGGTAGGCCAAAGACACAAAATATCGTCAACATATCTAAACCAAGGAAGTCTAAAGTTACATATTTTAGGTAAAAACCGAGTCTCAAAATATTCCATAAACAGGTTAGAAATGATCGGGGACAGTGGATTACCCATTGCGCAACCAAATGTTTGGCGAAAAAACCTACCATTCACAGCAAAGTGAATACTGGTCAAGCTGCTATTATGAAAGACTATTTGCCGAGTCCGCCTTGATCAGAGATTGTATAAACACTATGAATCTAAATGATGGCCTTTACAAAATAGATAACATCCTGCTAAATCTCCTCAATGAAAATGATAAAATAAAAAGAGCTAGAAATAGATGTCCAGACCGTCAGATTATAGATTGAAACAGCTTGTAGTTTGAGACCTGACCATTTATGTGAGGTCTATCCTCTTAGTATTAGATTGTACCTTATTAATACTATACACATGAGGTATGATCACTATGTATTTTCTTTGTGTTTGGTTTTGTTTTATAATAATTATTGTATATATGTATGTTAATGTATGTATACAGTACTTGTGTGTGTGTGTAAGTAGGTGTGTGTATGTATATGTGTGTTTATGTATAATTTATATACTGTGTAGCTGTGAGGGGGATTAGCCAGGTGTGGGCTCTTCGTCCTTATAAGTAGGGTTGGATATGGGCAGGATCTGCCTTGTGTGACCTTTCGGCTTTCTGCAGACTCCCATATTTGTTGTTTCTTTTTCTATTTTTCTTATATATGTAATTTTTATGTGTATGTATGTAATGTATGTGTGTATACAGTATGCATGTATATGTGTATGTATATGTAATTATATGTATTTCTACAGGTATAGGTTGTCTTCATATTTACATAAGTTACGATAACAGTTTGAAAGGGATCTGCAAGTTCATTGAGGTGTATCAAATTGTATATATGATTAGATTGTATTGTTAGGCACATTTTAATGTATATATGTACATATATGTTGTATATAAATTAAGCATGTTCCTAAAAATATGGCAACAGGCAGTAGGCTGGCAACACTTTTTGTATTTATATGCTAGTTAGCAACTCACAGATGATTTAGGACGGGTATTTAAGCCTCACTCTCCCCCTGTTTTCTTGTATTACCCTGAAGATGTCTTGAGAGAATAGACGAAAGCTTGGTGTTCCATTGTTTCAATTTTCCTAGCGAGTTTTACTACATAATTTGATCACACGTATTTGTGATTTTACCTCCATATATATATATATATATATAAAAGTGTGTAATGTATCTATGCTTAGCTATATATATCCACATGTAGGCTAATCAAGTTGTTAACAATAGAGGAAAGACGAACAGGAAGAATTCAACTAGGAAATAAGGGAAAGCTGAAGTGGTTCGTGTAGGCTTAAAGGGAAATGTGGGTTAATGAGATGTATGAAATTGCTGCAGGTCTAAAGAAAGTGGCCAAGGTTGATTACGAGAGAGAGAGAGAGGTGATGTGACGTGAAGTTTGTGTAGCAATAAGAAGAATGAAAGGGGAACAGAGAGAGAGAGAGAGAGAGAGAGAGAGAAAATGTGTGTGTATGTGTGAGAGAGAGAGAGAGCGAATGCATGTACAAAGGAGTACAAAGGAGTACAAAGGAGTACAAAGGAAATCAAGCAACAACAGGTCTAGTGACCCTTCTAGGCTGCTTGTCCTCCAAAACACTGAGGATCAAGTGTCCAAACAGTGGTTTAGAGTGGGTAAGGGAACATTGGAAAGGGAACTACTGCCCTAGAACTAATGTCCGTGGCAGGATTAGGAAGTTAGTAGGGGACAGATGGGTTAGTAACTGAGGGGGGTATACAATAAAGTTATTCATTTACAAACGCAGTCAGTCGCGGGTTTGATGCGAGATATTTGTCTAAGCGGAGTTTAAATGAATCAACGGTGCTGCAGTCTATAACGTCTCGGGGAAGCCCATTCCACAAGTTGACAACTCGATTGAAGAAGAAATTCTTAGATTCGTGTGAGTTAAAAGATTTACCAATAATTTTGCAACCGTTTCCCCGCGTGTAATTAGATTGGTCGATAGTGAAGTACTTACTACAGTTCATATTGTCGATGCCTTTGATGATTTTGAACACTTGAATTAAGTCGCCTCTTAATCTGCGCTGGGTTAAAGGAAATAGATTTAATTCTCTAAGACGCTCTTCGTATGGTTTGTTCTTTAGGCTAGGTATCATTTTGGTAACTCTACGTTGAACTCGTTCTAGCTTGTTTATATCTTTTTGGTAATAAGGGCACCAGGATTGAACGCAGTATTCCAGAAGAGGGCGGACTAAGGAATTGTAAAGGGTTAGGATAACATCTTTGGATTTATGCTCAAATGACCTGCCTATAAAGCCAATTATTTTGTTTGCCTTCTTAACAACTTCTGAACATTGTTGACTCGGTTTTAGGTTACTCGATATTGTTACTCCCAGATCGGTTTCTTTGTTTACATTCTTAAGCTGAGTGCCATTCATCGAATAGTTTGCTTTCTCATTTAGGTATCCGATATGTAGTACTTTACATTTATCCGCATTGAAACTCATTTGCCAAATTTGGGCCCAACATGACAATTTATCTAGATTGTGTTGCATATCGTCAACTTGTTCTTTTGAGAGTACGCTATTTGCAATTTTTGTATCGTCAGCAAATTTCGAGACTGTACAGGTGAGACCCTCATCTATGTCGTTGATGTAAATTAGAAAGAGAATTGGTCCTAGTACCGATCCCTGGGGTACCCCACTACTTACATTGGTCCATTTAGATGCCTTACCGTTTATGACTACTCTTTGCTTTCTGTCGCTGAGCCAATTTTCTATCCATTTCAACACACCGTCTTGTATTCCATGCGCTTTTAGTTTTAGCAGTAATCGTTTGTGGGGAACTTTGTCAAAGGCCTTTTGAAAATCAAGGTATATAATATCTACAGCTTTACTCTCATCGTAGAGGTTGAAGATATCGTGGAAGAAGTCTAAGAGGTTTGTTAAACAGGAACGTTTTTTACGAAAGCCGTGTTGAGTATCTTTAAGTAAGTTATTTGCCTCTAAGTGATTTACGAGTCTGTCTCTTATGACCGTTTCTAGCATTTTACATACAATTGATGTTAAGCTAATTGGACGATAGTTACTGGGTAGGGATTTGCTGCCTTTTTTGAATATCGGTGTTACGTTGGCTAGCTTCCACTGATCAGGCATAGTCCCAGACTGCAAGGATTCATTGAATAGCAATGTCAGTGGTTTGGAGAGCTCATCCTTAGCTTCCTTTAGAACTCTAGGTGAGATTGTATCAGGTCCAGGCGTTTTATTTACCTTGAGTTTATCTAAACAATTCAATACTTCTCTCTCTGTAACGGTGATATTGCTTAGAACATCTGAATTATCAATCTGAATCGGCGATGGTGTAGGGATATCACTGAGGTCTTCGGTTGTAAAAACTGATGCAAAGAAGGTATTGAGGGCATTACTCATTTGTACTTCGTCTTTGGTGTATTCTCCATTTTCATCGACTAACGGTCCAACAGTTGAAGTCACTACTTTTTTCTTTCTGATATAACTATAGAATTCTTTCGGGTTTGTTTTACTTTGATTCGCAACATGTAACTCCAGGGTCTTTTTACTTTGCTTAATTAACTTTTTGGCTTTGCGTCGTAGCTCTACAAATTTCACCCGTTCTTCGTCATTTTGTGAAGATTTTAATCTATCATTAGCAAATTTTTTAGCAAGCAGACAGTCTGAAATATCTTTATTCCACCATTTGGGCTTATCATTTTGGCCTGGACGCCGTATTTTCGATGGTATGCAGTCTTGCACTGCCTTAAGGTAAGTGGTTGTGAAACACTCCCAAGATGTATTTATGTCGTTATTGTTAGTCAGAAAGCTCCAGTCAGTTTCTTTAAGTTTTGATTTAAGTTTATGAAAATTTGCTTTCTTGAAATTAGGGACTTTCTCAATCCTGCTATTTGATTTGTTACTAGTAAACTTTAAAGTGAAAGTTATCGTACGATGGTCGCTGTTACTGAATTCATCACCAACATTCAAATTCTCTATTAGTTCTTCTTTTGTTGCGAGTACAAGGTCAAGCACATTATTACCACGGGTCGGAGATTGTACAAATTGAAAAAGTGAACTCTCTTGCAAGTTAGCATAGAGGTCGTGTCCAGAGTGTGAAGTAAGAATATCGCCCCATTTAGTCACGGGTAAGTTGAAATCGCCAAGAATTACGGTATCTTGTATGTTAGTTATTTCTGCAATTTGTTCATAAATTTCACTGTCAGTTTGCACTGATTGAGATGGGGGTCTGTATAATAAAGCTAGTGTTATTTTAGTTCCTCGTTTATTATTTAATAGTACGTAAGATATGTCTATATACGCAATTTGAGGTTTTGACATTAAGACGGGATTAAGACTTTCCTTTATAAAAAACAGAACTCCTCCTCCATTTCTATTGATCCGACTTTTCTCAAACATTGTATAACCAGGAAGCGTATATTCGGCTAAAAAGTCTCTGTCTTCCGTATTTAACCAAGATTCTGTAATGCCGATTATATCATAATGTTCTGTAAACACGATTTCCTCTAGATCTGAAAATTTATTGCGTATGCTACGAGCATTTACATAAAACACCTTAAGAGTATTAGAGTTGGATGTTACTGAATGTGCATTGTCTGAATTTTCAGTTCGCATTTGACTTACACTACCCTGTCTTGGGTCTGGTTGACCCCGTTTTTTGAACGGAAATCCTTGACTGCATCGTTCAGCAGACGACCAAGACGTGCAGCTCCTACTTCATTGAGATGTACACCATCTCCTGAAAACAAAGATTTATCATAGTAAAAATTATCCCACGTGTCGACAAAGCCGATGTTCTCCTCCCTGCAGAGTTTGGCTAGTCGGCGATTTGTACTGGTAGCTATGTTGTAGAATCGGTTTTCTACGTCAATCCGGGGAACAATTCCTGAAATTAAGATTCTGTTAGATTTTTCCTTGAAGGACCTGATCAGCCGCCGGTACTTGCAAAGTAGTTCCTCTGACCGCGTCCGTTGGACATCGTTAGATCCAACGTGGATGACGTACGTAGTGCTTGCGGGGGCGAGCCTGGAAACCTCTTCCAGAGCCGCAACAATGTCGTCCACGCCGCCACCTGGGATACAGAATCGCTTTCTGGTCCTGGGTGCCCTGGCGCAGAACTCGGCTGTGTGTGAGAGAGTGAGTGAGTGAGAGAGAGAGTTAGTGAGTGAGTGAGTGAGTGAGTGAGTGAGTATAAAGTTATTTAATGTTTTAAGTATCAGTAGTTACAGAGATCCACAGACAACACAAAGCATGCAGCAATCTCAAGGTTATCCGGCCCTAATCATAGCATAAGCACATAAATACAAAAAGTACTTTAGCAGGCGGGAGTGACAGTAAGGCGGAAACAAGCTCTCACCTCGCCCACCTGTCCCCCCGAGAAATAATTACCTTTACGGGAAAACATGAGGGGAAAAATGTGGCC
Source organism: Lithodes maja (assembly GCA_037953745.1). Classification (NCBI taxonomy): domain Eukaryota; kingdom Metazoa; phylum Arthropoda; class Malacostraca; order Decapoda; family Lithodidae; genus Lithodes; species Lithodes maja. The sequence goes on along the minus strand of JBAKBP010020847.1, from coordinate 21,506 downwards.
CCCCTGGAGAGAGAGTGGGTGGCTAGGGGGGGGGGGGGGGTATGTGTGAGAGAGAGAGAGAATCAGAATCAGAATATTTATTTTTCCATTTTACAATGGTTCTTCACATAAAACATTAAAACAAATATTAAAATACATACATTATATATATACATATTTACAATAAGAAACATCTCTAGTATGTTACTGTGGACAGTCTTCAATATCTATAAAACAAAATTACAGTTACAGTATTATTACATTTTTTGTTTATAGATCCATTTCATGTTTCAGAATATAATTTTTTAATATATGCTTAAACGTGTTTAGGTTATTTGTGTCCTTTACTGATCTCGGCAACCTATTCCATATTTTAGGACCTGCTACCAAAAGCGATCGTTCACCATAAAAGGTGTTTGTTCTCTGTACATATAGATGGTTTTGCTGTCTTGTGTTACTATTTATGATTTAATTTATGAGAGAGAGAGAGAGAGAGAGAGAGAGAGAGAGAGAGAGAGACAGAGAGAGAGAGAGAGAGAGAGAGAAAAAATTATAATCAAAGGAAGTAGTTAGCTGAAGGAAAAACCATATCTGGGAAAGTGTTGAAGGGCGAGAAAGAGCCGTTGTAAAGGCTTATCCCTCGATACCTTCACCGGACGTGATATATGCAAGGGAACCAAATACATCTTTCTTGCACTAGGGTTGGGTGAAAGGATTAAGGGGACAGTGGTTATTTTTTGGGGGGTCTATTTACTTATATATTAATTTATTTAAGTTTAGTTTCCTCCCTAGACCTCAATCAAACTTTTGAAAAGCATCTATTAGATCCCCCTACGAGATTAATGTGTACATTTGTCGGTAGCAAAATGTCACTGTACTGTCTCTAGCGCTTTTGGATTAGAGTCGGGAAAGTTATATGCCCAGCGAAAATAATAAGTGGTTTAATGATAGGAAGGGGAAGCTGGAATTGGTTAAGGGATATAATACCTTCCACTTTCTTCATAATCGACTGAGTCTAGTTGGAGGAAAAGTTGAAGGAGGAAAGGGGCACGGGTGAAGGAGGAGGGAAAGTAAATAAGAAATAGGGGAGAAAGAGTGAAGGAGGGAGTACAAAGGAAATCAAGCAACAACAGATCTAGTGACCCTTCTAGGTTGCTTGTCCTCCAAAACACTGAGGATCAAGTGTCCAAACAGTGGTTTAGAGTGGGTAAGGGAACATTGGAAAGGGAATTACTGCCCTGGAACTAATGTCCGTGGCAGGACAAGGGAGGAGGAGGAAGAAAGATAATACACAGAGGAGGAAGGAGGGAGAAGGGAGAAGATAAGTGATTAAGAAGGGAAGGAGGGAATAAGAAGTAGAGGAGGAAGAAGAAGAGAGTGAAGGTCGAGATGTTGTTTGATGGTAGGAAAAAGATAGAAGGGGCTATAAGAAAACCCCTTTACCTCCCATTGCCGTCATTACCCACTGAAGGACGTTGGAGGGAAGAACAAGGTACACTAATGATGGGAAGGAGAAAGTGAGAAGGAAAGAGAAGAAGATAAAAGTAAGGATAAACAAAAAACAGATATAAAAGAAACTGAGGGAAATCAGGAAGTGGACGATGATGCAAAAGAGAATAGGATATGAAAGAATAAAGAAGAAGAAGAAGAAGAAGAACAATTAGAAGACACGAAAAGGATAATAATAATAATATTGATAATAATAAGAAGACAAGAAGAAGAAGAAGAAGAAGAAGAAGAGGAGGAAAACAAAGAAGAGGAACAACAACAACAACAACAATAAGACGAAGACGAATGGAAGAAAAAGAGGAGTAACATAGGAAGACCAGGTAAAAAAAGCCGACGACCTTGGATCAGCACACGTACCGGTAGCCAGTTTGTGGGATAGATTACCTCCAGTACACTCGGATACCATAGTCTCTATACCCCACTCATAAGAACTCGTTGATCCCCTATGTATTTCGTTTGCAGTTATAACTATCTGGATTGATTTTTGGATAGACCTTGCGTTTCTATAATTATATAAAAAACTTGATTGGGGTCTAGGTCTATCTATCTATCTATCTATCTATCTATATGCTCAGGCTCAATCCCCATTTTGGGGGTAGCCGACTCAAGACAGAGCAAGAACAGGGAAAACACAAAAACAACATAAAACAAAAAATAAACACAGATAAAAAACACAAACTCACACACATCCAGGTCACCCAGGAGAAGATCCAGAGACCAGGGTTACCAAGGTCGCTCCAGCACTCCCCCGGCCCCTGACCACCCGGAGAGGTTCCGATCTCGGCAGGCAGACATGCAGCGGAGCCAAAGCCACAAGCCCTCCCACCACACTTCCAGGCACACCCTTCATATTAATCGTCCCCCCTGGCCAGGCGCCTGATGGACTATTATCTAGTCGAACTTGCGCCCGACCCCTTACTCCAAAATTGGGGTCTAGGTAGCAAACTAAAAACCTTCCCTGAAGTGTATCAAAATAACAAGGGCATAATATACACAAAGGATAGTTAGATATCCACATAATCCACTACGACAGGTGTTACACGTGGGGTATTAACACAGGTAAAGGGGGGGGGGGGTAATTAGGGAGAACAGATATTGTGAGTGATGTGTAATTTATAGAGCCTAATTAGGTTACTGTCTATGATAGCAAGAGAATAAATATAGAATGATAATGTGTGTGTGTGTGTGTGTGTGTGTGTGTGTGTGTGTGTGTGTGTGTGTGTGTGTCGCTATCTTTAAATCACCTTGTCTACGCACTATGTACTCTCTCTCTCTCTCTCTCTCTCTCTCTCTCTCTCTCTCTCTCTCTCTCTCTCTCTCTCTCTCTCTCTCTCTCTCTCTCTCTCAGCCAAGAAATTGATATTCAGTGGCCAGTTATATCTGAATTATCGTATCATTAACAGTCCTTGTATCGAAATGTACTATTGTTTGCCCGCATCCACTCATTCGGCGGCAAATAAAGGTTGTTAGTTCAAGTCTCCGAGGTGAGGAGGGTGTAGTCAGTTCACACGGCACGATATTGTTGTTGTTTTGTACAGGTGTGGCCTCGGTCATTACCATACCACACACACCTGGTATTGATTGTAATACACCTGTTACCGGGATCTGTCATACGTAGGCTACACATAGACAACACACCATTCACCACATATAAATACGCGCACATAGACAACACACTCGCACCCGACATACACATGAACACACACACACACACACACACACACACACACACACACACACACACACACACACACACACACACAGCCCGTAGCCTAGTAGGTAGCGCTCTCGTCTCACACACGAGGGATCGGGGGTTGAATCCCCCGGCCGGGCGGAGACAAATTGGGCTTGTCTCCTTTCATGTGTTAGCCTCAGTTCACCTAGCTGTAAATAGGTACCTGGAATAAGTGGACGACGTTGTGACGTCCCATCTGGGGTTGGCAAAAATGGTACAAGGCGAGATGGGTATCATTTGGTTCACCTAAGCTACTGGTCAACCTAAGCCTTCGGGTGAGACTGGTACCGTAGTGAGAATGGTACCATACAGATTAACCCTAAGCCTTCGTTTCCAGATGTCGCCAATTGGCTAAAATACAGACTACACACACATCCACAGCCATTCCAACGATACATAAAACACTTAACATGCATTTCACGCAATACATTCCCAGTTAAGGAGGAGCTTAGCTCGCATTGCGTGGATTCCCCTTGACGAAACAAGCAAGTGAATAACACACACACACACACGAGAGCGAGAGCGAGCTAGCAGAGATAAATTAGAAAGCATACCTCACCCCTCCTTCATACATATTCATCCCCCATAATATTACACTTCCTTATACACCTAGTTCCAATGTTCCCTTACCCACTCTAAGCCACTGTTTGGACACTTGATACTCAGTGTTTTGGAGGACAAGCAACCTAGAAGGGTCACTAGATCTGTTGTTGCTTGATTTCCTTTGTACTCCTTTGTACTAGTTCACCTGGCCGCACTTCCCTTTCTGAGCTTTCTTTACCATTTGTCTTATCTGCTTTCTCTATTATCTCTTTATCTTTCTATCTTCTCTCTCTCTCTCTCTCTCTCTCTCTCTCTCTCTCTCTCTCTCTCTCTCTCTCTCTCTCTCTGGATGATAAACAACAATAAAACACTATATTCCTTGTTAAAAAAAAAAATATATATATATATATATATATATATATATATATATATATATATATATATATATATATATATACTGTATATCTTTGTAAATAAGCCGGCACAACTGATCTTAAGTGGTACCAAAGTTATTAATGACAAATGTAATTTATTAAAGATAATCTTTAGTTACACCTTCATATCTTTGTCATACTTGAAAAATAAAACCTGGGAGGTCCAGGAATTTATGTGACCGAGTGTAAAGTTGGCTAAAATTCCCTGGACTCCACCCTGATAAATTGACCCGGCCATATAAGGTAGAAGAGCTGCAGGTAATGTGGGTTATATTTGGTGCTGTAAGGGCTAGAGCAAATGGCTATACATTTCCACACCTATTCCCTGGTTGATCCTGTCCAAATGGTAGACATATTCCCTGGTTGATCCTGTCCAAATGGTAGACATATTAGCTCGATGACTATATTTGTTTGTGAGTTATAGAGGTTAATGTTCAAGTGTTTTGGCCTACTTACTTGGAATAGGGTATAGTAATACGGGCAAAATAGGTGGTCCACTATGATCCACAATACATTCGGTACGGTACAGTCGCGCTAATGAGTGATGTCTCGGCACCAATTATGTTTTTATCAATAATTGGTATCAGCAATATTTACCCATGATTATTTTTTTTTGAGTGAGATATATATATATTTTTTGTTTTTCTATATTCCAACTTACTTCCTCTCGGGCATAGGCTGAGAACCTTAACATTCACCGCTTTACAATGAACAGTGAAGCCCGTGAGGTCTTGTTCCAGTCTAGGGAGTGAGACATGTGAAGCACGTAAGAGTACAACGAGCACCTGCCATCTTGCCTTCAGATGAGGCAAGGTGCTCACTCATGGCCCGAAACGACCCCATCTCTGAAGCCATCTCGTTCCCGTGCTTCACTGTCTCACCCCCTTCACTCGGACTCTCACACTTACACACACACAACGCCACCTGTTGAGCAGATAACTCACCAGGCATTGCACCCCTATAGCATATTTTGAATATGGGAATATTCATACACTGCTATTTAATCAGGGAACAATGAGGGTATTTTATTGACGTTTCGGTGGGCTTGTGGTAATGCACTGATACTAGGTACAGCACAAATTCCATCCCAATAATATCTTCCCAACCATGTTCCTACACTTACCCACCCTATTCAACATCTGACAGACATTAATACAGCACAGAGCGAGCCAAACGTAATGACAGCTGGGACATGACTTATTAGTGCGACTGTACACTCTTCTTTCACCAGGGGAGATATTTGGATTCGATTCCAATATTCTACCTGTTTTAAGGAATTGCGTTTCGTATGCTCCAGGACTGCCATAAAAGTATCGATACCTTATGCAAATGAGATTTTTTTTTTTTTTTTTTTTTTTTTTTTTTTTATTATCGTATTAGGCCCTAGGGTACGCAATATATTAGGCGCCGGTACGGTCGCGCTAATAAGTCATGTCCCAGCTGTCATTACGTTTGGCTTGCTCTGTGTTGCATTAATGTCTGTCAGATGTTGAATAGGGTGGGTAAGTGTTGGAACAATGTTTGTATATTTCACTCGATATGAAGAAATGAAGCTTAGATATTGCTGATACCAATTATTGGTCAAAACATACTTGGTTCCGAGAGATCGCTTATTAGCGCGACTGTGCATATAATTATTGTGTTATTTATTGCATAATTATCTTACAGAGTATTTATGAAATATCTCTTAACTATCCTTGTACTACACCTCTCACTCTCACACACACACACACACACACACACACACACACACACACACACACACACACACCTCTGTCCTCCCTCCCCTCACCTTACCTATCCTACACCTTTACTCTACTCCACCCTCCATTGATGTCAGAACTCGCCCGGAGCATTGTTTCTTGCCGACAGCCCCAGCCCCGCCCTTCTCTTCTCATTGTTATGTTATCTTTACTCTTTATAGTTCTCTATCTTCTCCTCTCCTCTCTCAACCAGTAGCTCTCAACCAGTAGACCATCTCAACCAGTAGCTCTCAACCAGTAGACCATCTCAACCAGTAGCTCTCAGCCAGTAGACCATCTCAACCAGTAGCTCTCAGCCAGTAGACCATTTCAACCAGTAGCTCTCAACCAGTAGCTCTCAACCAGTTGATCATTTCAACCAGTATCTCTCAACCAGTAGACCATCTCAACCAGTAGCTCTCAGCCAGTAGACCATCTCAACCAGTAGCTCTCAACCAGTAGACCATCTCAACCAGTAGCTCTCAACCAGTAGACCATCTCAACCAGTACCGGTAGCTCTCAGCCAGTTGACCATCTCAACCAGTAGCTCTCAGCCAGTAGACCATCTCAACCAGTAGCTCTCAACCAGTAGACCATCTCAACCAGTAGCTCTCAGCCAGTAGACCATCTCAACCAGTAGCTCTCAACCAGTAGACCATCTCAACCAGTAGCTCTCAGCCAGTAGACCATCTCAACCAGTAGCTCTCAACCAGTAGACCATCTCAACCAGTAGCTCTCAACCAGTAGACCATCTCAACCAGTAGCTCTCAGCCAGTGGACCATCTCAACCAGTAGCTCTCAACCAGTAGACCATCTCAACCAGTAGCTCTCAACCAGTAGACCATCTCAACCAGTAGCTCTCAGCCAGTAGACCATCTCAACCAGTAGCTCTCAGCCAGTAGACCATTTCAACCAGTAGCTCTCAACCAGTAGCTCTCAACCAGTTGATCATTTCAACCAGTAGCTCTCAGCCAGTAGACCATCTCAACCAGTAGCTCTCAGCCAGTAGACCATCTCAACCAGTAGCTCTCAGCCAGTAGACCATCTCAACCAGTAGCTCTCAGCCAGTAGACCATCTCAACCAGTAGCTCTCAGCCAGTAGACCATCTCAACCAGTAGCTCTCAACCAGTAGACCATCTCAACCAGTAGCTCTCAGCCAGTAGACCATCTCAACCAGTAGCTCTCAGCCAGTAGACCATCTCAACCAGTAGCTCTCAGCCAGTAGACCATCTCAACCAGTAGCTCTCAGCCAGTAGACCATCTCAACCAGTAGCTCTCAGCCAGTAGACCATCTCAACCAGTAGCTCTCAGCCAGTAGACCATCTCAACCAGTAGCTCTCAGCCAGTAGACCATTTCAACCAGTTGATCATTTCAACCAGTAGCTCTCAACCAGTAGACCATTTCAACCAGTAGCTCTCAACCAGTAGACCATTTCAACCAGTAGCTCTCAACCAGTAGACCATTTCAACCAGTAGCTCTCAACCAGTAGACCATTTCAACCAGTAGCTCTCAACCAGTTGATCATTTCAACCAGTAGCTCTCGGCCAGTAGACCATCTCAACCAGTATCTCTCAACCAGTAGACCATCTCAACCAGTAGCTCTCAGCCAGTAGACCATCTCAACCAGTAGCTCTCAACCAGTAGACTATTTCAACCAGTAGCTCTCAACCAGTTGATCATTTCAACCAGTAGCTCTCAGCCAGTAGACCATCTCAACCAGTAGCTCTCAGCCAGTAACTCACACGAATCTAAGAATTTCTTCTTCAATCGAGTTGTCAACTTGTGGAATGGGCTTCCCCGAGACGTTATAGACTGCAGCACCGTTGATTCATTTAAATTCCGCCAAGACAAATATCTCGCATCAAACCCGCGATTGACTGCGTTTGTAAATGAATAACTTTATTTTATCCTCCCCTCAGTTACTAACCCATCTGTCCCCTACTAACTTCCTAGTCCTGCCACGGACATTAGTTCCAGGGCAGTAGTTCCCTTTCCAATGTTCCCTTACCCACTCTAAACCACTGTTTGGACACTTGATCCTCAGTGTTTTGGAGGACAAGCAGCCTAGAAGGGTCACTAGACCTGTTGTTGCTTGATTTCCTTTGTACTCCTTTGTAGTAGACCATCTCAACCAGTAGCTCTCAGCCAGTAGACCATCTCAACCAGTAGCTCTCAACCAGTAGACCATCTCAACCAGTAGCTCTCAGCCAGTAGACCATCTCAACCAGTAGCTCTCAGCCAGTAGACCATCTCAACCAGTAGCTCTCAGCCAGTAGACCATCTCAACCAGTAGCTCTCAGTCAGTAGACCATCTCAACCAGTAGCTCTCAACCAGTAGACCATCTCAACCAGTAGCTCTCAGCCAGTAGACCATCTCAACCAGTAGCTCTCAGTCAGTAGACCATCTCAACCAGTAGCTCTCAGCCAGTAGACCATCTCAACCAGTAGCTCTCAGCCAGTAGACCATCTCAACCAGTAGCTCTCAGCCAGTAGACCATCTCAACCAGTAGCTCTCAGCCAGTAGACCATCTCAACCAGTAGCTCTCAGCCAGTAGACCATCTCAACCAGTAGCTCTCAGCCAGTAGACCATCTCAACCAGTAGACCATCTCAACCAGTAGCTCTCAGCCAGTAGACCATCTCAACCAGTAGCTCTCAGTCAGTAGACCATTTCAACCAGTAGCTCTCAACCAGTAGACCATCTCAACCAGTAGCTCTCAGCCAGTAGACCATCTCAACCAGTAGCTCTCAGCCAGTAGACCATCTCAACCAGTAGCTCTCAACCAGTAGACCATTTCAACCAGTAGCTCTCAACCAGTTGATCATTTCAACCAGTAGCTCTCAACCAGTAGATAATTTCAACCAGTAGCTCTCAACCAGTTGATCATTTCAACCAGTAGCTCTCAACCAGTTGATCATTTCAGCCAGTAGCTCTCAACCAGTAGACCATCTCAACCAGTAACACTCAACCGGTATAGGCCTATACAGTATGTATCTCAATATATCATCTCTCTCTCTCTCTCTCTCTCTCTCTCTCACACACACACACACATCCACCTCTCATGTTACGTTCTATCTGTGTTGGCCTTATGAGCTGTAGGCTATACGATGTACTCTCTCTCTCTCTCACACACGTCCACCTCTCATGTTACGTTCTATCTGTGTTGGCCTTATGAGCTGTAGGCTATACGATGTACTCTCTCTCTCTCTCTCTCTCTCTCTCTCTCTCTCTCTCTCTCTCTCTCTCTCTCTCTCTCTCTCTCTCTCTCTCTCTCTCTCTCACACACACACACACACATCCACCTCTCAAGTTACGTTCTATCTGTGTTGGCCTTATGAGCTGTAGGCTATACGATGTTTCTCTCTCTCTCTCTCTCTCTCTCTCTCTCTCTCTCTCTCTCTCTCTCTCTCTCTCTCTCTCTCTCTCTCTCTCTCTCTCACACACACACACACACATCCACCTCTCAAGTTACGTTCTATCTGTGTTGGCCTTGTGAGCTGTAGGCTATACGATGTTCAAGGTTATTGAGCAGTGATGCCAATAATTATTTAGCTTATGGGGGTAGTAGTTGGTTTTTGGGCTACATATTTATATATTGAATTACTTTTGAGTTTCCTCGCTAGACCTCCTTCAAACTTATAAAAACACCCCCTTTCAAGATAAATGTGTACATTTTTCGGTAGAAAAATGTCCCGGCCGAAGACCGATTCCCTTTAAAATTAGAGGCTCGCTATCGCTCGCCATGAAGATGATTGCCGTGGCAAAGCGTATGTATAACCTTGCGTATTCTCCCACACCCTCTCGTAATTCTTAGTTCTGTATCCATTCGGCCCCATTCAGCCAACTGTTTTAAGACGTTTATCCCCATCCAGGTGTCGATTTCTTCCTGGCGAGCGATAGCGAGCCAGCATTGTATGGAGAAATCCGGCTTCGCCGGAGAAATTTTTCTATCGAAAAATGTACAAATTTAGCTTTCTGTCTAAACAAAAATATATAAATGCTGGCTCGCTACCGCTCGCCAGGAAAATATTGACACCTGGATAGGGTTAAGCGTCTTAAAACAGTATGGGGCCGAATGGATACAAGCCAAAGAGAGAGGGAGAGAAAGAGACAACAAGCGAGGTGGGCTCCCTTAACTTGGTCTTTGGGTCTAAAATATATGAAACAACTGAAATATATAAAACTCTACAATTGAACTGAAATATATAAAACTCTACAATTGAACTGAAATGCATGCTGAACACAGTCAATAAAACATTGACTAAAGTCTAAAAAACAAAAATTAATAACAATATCGGTAAAAAAAAAAAAAAAAAAAAAAAAAAAAAAAAAAGATTGAAAATATAATGTAAACCCGTTTTTGTCATCAGCATGGTACCAAAATGGTCTCTAAAGATAAATATGACTAATTCCTTTTACTGCAGGGTCTCTAGTCCACATCTGGGCGGACATGAAGTGGACCACACACACACACACACACACACACACACACACACACACACACACACACACACACGTATATACACACACACACACACACACACACACGTATATACACACACACACACACACACACACATGAACACCATCACAACCAGAACTAATAAACCTTCGTGGCTCCTGTGTATACCTCATTAAATGCAACGAAAACATGAACTTATTTATATTGACTGCACTGGTTCGCCCACCCTGAAGATGCTTTAACCCTTAACACCTCGACGATGTAAAAGTGCAAGCAAAATCATATAAATTCCATAATTATATACCGTCTCTACTACCTTGCTTAAGGGGAGGTTTTTAGTTTGGTCCCTAGATATCCTTCAAGCTTAAGATTACACCCCCTTCAGCCCCTTTCAAGATATTTTTTTTTACATTTTTTGGTAGAAAACTGTCCCGGCTGATAGCCGGTTCCTCTTAAATTACAGGCTCGCTATCGCTCGCCAGGATGAAAACGACACCTAAATGGCACGAAAGGTCTTAAAATTGGCAGAAATGGGTTGAAAGTTCTTAAAATCGTCAAAATAATGGCGCAAACGTCTCAAAATTAGAAAAACAATGGGGCTAAACATGAGGGAGAAAGGAGTCAAGAAAAAAAATCCCTCAAGTGGAAATCTCCCCTTATAAGCAGTACATTTGACTTTAACTTTAACCCCTTCTGTACCGGCGACGTCTCTTTACTTTTATTCTATCTATATTTAGACGATTGTGTGCAGCTTAAGAAGGATCTGTGGTAGTTAAAATGGTTAAGGGGAGGTATTTAGTTTGTTCCCTAGACCTCCATCAAGTTTAAAATTACATCCCCTAGACCCCCTTTCAGGATCAATTTGTACATTTTTCGGTAGAAAAATGTCCCGGCCGAAGGCCGATTCCTTTTAAATTACAGGCTCGCTACCGCTCGCCAGGAAAAAATCGACACCTATATGGCACGAAAGGTCTTAAAATTGACAGAAATGGGGTGAAAGTTCTTAAAAACACCAAACTACTGGGGCGAACGTCTTAAAATCTCAAAATCAACGGGGCTAGACATGAGGGAGAAAGGGGTCAAGAAAAAAGTCCCTCAAGTGGATATCTCCCCTTAAGTGAGATAGTTCGAAGGTTGCTAATTGCTGGAAGCCCTATTCAAACTCAACAACATCGTCTAAATATACCTACTGTATAGTAACAGTTAAAAGACGTGGCCGGTACAAAAGGGGTTAAGCAAATTGCATATCATGTTCATATTATGCGAAATTAATTGCATATCATGTTCATATTATGCAAAATTAATTGCATATCATGTTCATATTATGCGAAATTAATTGCATACCATGTTCATATTATGCGAAATTAATTGCATATGTTCATATTATGCGAAATCAATTGCTTATCATGTTCATATTATGCGAAATTAATTGCATATGTTCATATTATGCGAAATTAATTGCATATCATGTTCATATGCGAAATCACTAGCAACATTAAACATTTAAACACAATTATTTTATTTTGTCTCCAAGACCCAGCGATCTGGAAGAGGAAACACACCTCGAGATACTAAGTCGTGTTTAGGGTTTACTAGATCATATTTAGGGTTTACTAGATCATATTTAGGGTTTACTAGATCATATTTAGGGTTTCCTAGATCTTATTTAGGGTTTACTAGATCTTATTTAGGGTTTACTAGATCTTATTTAGGGTTTACTAGATCTTATTTAGGGTTTACTAGATCTTATTTAGGGTTTACTAGATCTTATTTAGGGTTTACTAGATCTTATTTAGGGTTTACTGGATCTTATTTAGAGTTTACTGGATCTTATTTAGGGTTTACTAGATCTTATTTAGGGTTTTTAGGGTTTACTAGATCTTATTTAGGGTTTACTGGATCTTATTTAGGGTTTACTAGATCTTATTTAGGGTTTACTAGGATCTTATTTAGGGTTTACTGGATCTTATTTAGGGTTTACTAGATCTTATTTAGGGTTTTTAGTGTTTACTAGATCTTATTTAGGTTTACTAGATCTTATTTAAGGTTTACTAGATCTTATTTAGGGTTTACTAGATCTTATTTAGGGGTTTACTAGATCTTATTTAAGGTTTACTAGATCTTATTTAGGGTTCACTAGATCTTATTTAACTAAAGATGATAATAAGATAAGCACATTTGAGAAGAGTGGAAGATAACAAGAGGGTAAATGAGAATCATGTACAATCCCAGAAGAGGAGTGGGTGAAGAAGTAAGTGTGTGTGTGTGTGTGTGGGGGGGGGGGGGAGTCGAGTCATTAACAGCTGTGGCCAAGACTAACACTGTTACTGAGTTGAGAGAGAGAGAGAGAGAGAGAGAGAGAGAGAGAGAGAGAGAGAGAAGAGAGGAGGAGAGAGGTAGGTGAGTGGGTGGATTTTAGGGTCATACAGCAATATAACCCTCTCACGTTCTTGACGCAATTTTGAGCCTATTGGGGATACTTTAAAACCTTTGTTACCATCAGGGGTATTTAGAAACCTTTAGTTAGTTACTTCAACCTCTGCAGTTGTCTTTGAGTTAGCTGTGGGCAGAAAACTAATTTTGGAGAGGTAATTATAAGAGTGAGAGAACTCTATTTAATATTGCTAATCTGGCAACCTCTGCGTCATATGGTCGTGAGAGGGTTAATATATATAATTATAATCAGTCCAAAATTACGTCTTCGCAGCCAATTTCTATAGTCGAGAGATTTGGACAGAAAACCATGTGATTTCCATGTTAATTCTACTAATTTGAATTTTACATTTGTGATATAGACAATGTATATTTGTAAATATCACATTCAAATTATTATAATCAACATGAGAAGCAATGGCAGTTATAGTCAACTCTCTGGAATGTCGAAATCGGTGGCGGTAAAGTCGTTTTCGACTGACAAAAGGTACCGTATATACAATAGGTGCATTACCGGTATGTGAAAGAAATGTGGAGGTGGGTACCGTACCTTATTTTGTGTGTGTGTATGTGTGTGTGTGTGTGTGTGTGTGTGTGTGTGTGTGTGTGTGTGTGTGTGTGTGTGTGTGTGTGTGTGTACGATGGGTAATAAGGATCGTGTGTGACGGCTTATTGCGTAAAAGAAAAGTAAGATGGGTTAGTGTGTGCGTGTGTTCCATTATTATTCGTGTGTAATAATTGACAGTCGTGCGTGTGTGTGTGTGTGTTTCATTTGCGTGTGTAATAATTATGGGTCGTGCTTGTCTTTGTAGGAGATAACTAGATGTGTGAGTGAGTGAGTGATGAGAGAGAGAGAGAGTATCGTGATGGATGCAAAGAGGTGACTAAAACAATGAAGAACGGAAAAATATATGAATAAATACATTAACAGAAACTATAGAATAGGAAGAGAGAGAGAGAGAGGAGAGAAATCGGAAGGATAAAAGGTTTAAGAGAGAAAATATGGGTTCCTGAGAGTGAGAAAACAGGCTAGGGGAGAGAGAGAGAGAGAGAGAGAGAGAGAGAGAGAGAGAGAGAGAGAGAGAGAGAGGCATGAATAGATTGGGTGCCGGTAGTATAAAGTCAATATACGGTATTAACGAAATTAAATGATGACTTGCATATATCACACCCACCCAGCGGGGGGCCCCCCCCCCCCCCCCCCACCACACTCACCACGCACGCACACAAATGACCTTTTCGTTATCTGTTTTAATCATCGTTGTTATTATATTTGGGGATGAACCATTGACCAATAATTATTTCTTAAGGCCGGAAGACCTCATTGAGTGCCTCCCCCCCCCCCCCCCCCCACCCTCTCTCTCTCTCTCTCTCTCTCTCTCTCTCTCTCTCTCTCTCTCTCTCTCTCTCTCTCTCTCTCTCTCTCTCTCTCTCTCTCTTTTCCTGCCATATCCCCCAGAGCCACCCATGATATAAAAACGTATAATTGCTACCCTTAAGCTTCCTCTCTCTCTCTCTCTCTCTCTCTCTCTCTCTCTCTCTCTCTCTCTCTCTCTCTCTCTCTCTCTCTCTCTCTCTCTCTCTCTCTCTCTGTGAGATTAATGGGTGTGGTAGTAGTGGTAGTGGTAGTAAGGCCTTGGAGTCTACCAGAATGGAGCAAGGCATTATCTCACTGATGCCATCTGTTATAATCTTAAACTTGACTGAAAGCTGAGAAAGGAATGCCAGAAGAAATCAAGTTGCCCTTTTCTTCTCTCTCTCTTTCTCGTGTAGATGTCCCTCTCTCTTTGTCAGCTTCATTCTGTTGGTCTCTCTTCTATAAATCCCCTTCCCCTCTCCCTTTTCTTTGTTTTTGTTTCCTTTCTTCTACATGTCCCTATCCCACTTCCTCCCTTTCCCCTCACTCTAGAATGGTCACATCCCACTTCCTCCCTTTCCCCTCACTCTAGAAGGGTCACATCCCACTTCCTCCCTTTCCCCTCACTCTAGAAGGGTCACATCCCACTTCCTCCCTTTCCCCTCACTCTAGAAGGGTCACATCCCACTTCCTCCCCTTTCCCCTCACTCTAGAAGGGTCACATCCCACCTTCCTCCCTTTACCCTCACTCTAGAAGGGTCACATCCCACTTCCTCCCTTTCCCCTCACTCTAGAAGGGTCACATCCCACTTCCTCCCTTTACCCTCACTCTAGAAGGGTCACATCCCACTTCCTCCCTTTACCTCACTCTAGAAGGGTCACATCCCACTTCCTCCCTTTCCCCCTCACTCTCTCCATCCCCCCCTTCTCTCTCTCTCTCTCTCTCTGTCCCCTTTCATTCCCTGTCTGGGTGATTGATGGGTGTGGTGGTGGTGGGTGTGTGATGGGTGTGGTTGTGGTGGTGGTGGTGGGTGATTGATGGGTGTGGTGGTGGTGGGTGTGTGATGGGTGTGGTTGTGGTGTGGTGGTGGTGGTGGGTGATTGATGGGTGTGGTGGTGGTGGGTGTGTGATGGGTGTGGTTGTGGGTGGTGGTGGTGGGTGATTGATGGGTGTGGTGGTGGTGGTGGTGGTGGTGGTGGGTTATTGATGGGTGTGGTGGTGGTGGGTGTGTGATGGGTGTGGTT
The DNA here is from genome assembly GCA_037953745.1 of Lithodes maja. Lineage (NCBI taxonomy): Eukaryota > Metazoa > Arthropoda > Malacostraca > Decapoda > Lithodidae > Lithodes > Lithodes maja. Next base: position 6,065 of record JBAKBP010020847.1, on the reverse strand, counting down.
GTGGTGGTGGTGGTGGGTGATGATGGGTGTGGTGGTGGTGGGTGTGTGATGGTGTGGTGGTGGTGGTGGTGGTGGGTGATTGATGGGTGTGTGGTGGTGGTGGTGATGGTGGTGGTGGTGGTGGATGTATGATGGTGGTGGTGGTGGTGGTGGTAAGGGCCTTTGAGTCTACCAGAATGAACAGAGGCATTATCTCACTGGTTCCATCTCTCTTATAATCTTACACTTGACTGAAAGCTGAGATAGGAATGCAAGAATAGACCAACCTCTTCTCCTATTCCTCTTGTTCCGATTATCTCTCTCTCTCTCTCTCTCTCTCTCTCTCTCTCTCTCTCTCTCTCTCTCTCTCTCTCTCTCTCTCTCTCTCTCCCTCCTTAAAGAAGAATTAATAGAGAATTTTTGAATGTTGGTGTTGAATTCAGTAACAGCGACCATCGTACGATAACTTTCACTTTAAAGTTTACTAGTAACAAATCAAATAGCAGCATTGAGAAAGTCCCTAATTTCAAGAAAGCAAATTTTCATAAACTTAAATCAAAACTTAAAGAAACTGACTGGAGCTTTCTGACTAACAATAACGACATAAATACATCTTGGGAGTGTTTCACAACCACTTACCTTAAGGCAGTGCAAGACTGCATACCATCGAAAATACGGCGTCCAGGCCAAAATGATAAGCCCAAATGGTGGAATAAAGATATTTCAGACTGTCTGCTTGCTAAAAAATTTGCTAATGATAGATTAAAATCCTCACAAAATGACGAAGAACGGGTGAAATTTGTAGAGCTACGACGCAAAGCCAAAAGTTAATTAAGCAAAGTAAAAAGACCCTGGAGTTACATGTTGCGAATCAAAGTAAAACAAACCCGAAAGAATTCTATAGTTATATCAGAAAGAAAAAAGTAGTTACTTCAACTGTTGGACCGTTAGTCGATGAAAATGGAGAATACACCAAAGACGAAGTACAAATGAGTAATGCCCTCAATACCTTCTTTGCATCAGTTTTTACAACCGAAGACCTCAGTGATATCCCTACACCATCGCCGATTCAGATTGATAATTCAGATGTTCTAAGCAATATCACCGTTACAGAGAGAGAAGTATTGAATTGTTTAGATAAACTCAAGGTAAATAAAACGCCTGGACCTGATACAATCTCACCTAGAGTTCTAAAGGAAGCTAAGGATGAGCTCTCCAAACCACTGACATTGCTATTCAATGAATCCTTGCAGTCTGGGACTATGCCTGATCAGTGGAAGCTAGCCAACGTAACACCGATATTCAAAAAAGGCAGCAAATCCCTACCCAGTAACTATCGTCCAATTAGCTTAACCTCAATTGTATGTAAAATGCTAGAAACGGTCATAAGAGACAGACTCGTAAATCACTTAGAGGCAAATAACTTACTTAAAGATACTCAACACGGCTTTCGTAAAAAACGTTCCTGTTTAACAAACCTCTTAGACTTCTTCCACGATATCTTCAACCTCTACGATGAGAGTAAAGCTGTAGATATTATATACCTTGATTTTCAAAAGGCCTTTGACAAAGTTCCCCACAAACGATTACTGCTAAAACTAAAAGCGCATGGAATACAAGACGGTGTGTTGAAATGGATAGAAAATTGGCTCAGTGACAGAAAGCAAAGAGTAGTCATAAACGGTAAGGCATCTAAATGGACCAATGTAAGTAGTGGGGTACCCCAGGGATCGGTACTAGGACCAATTCTCTTTCTAATTTACATCAACGACATAGATGAGGGTCTCACCTGTACAGTCTCGAAATTTGCTGACGATACAAAAATTGCAAATAGCGTACTCTCAAAAGAACAAGTTGACGATATGCAACACAATCTAGATAAATTGTCATGTTGGGCCCAAATTTGGCAAATGAGTTTCAATGCGGATAAATGTAAAGTACTACATATCGGATACCTAAATGAGAAAGCAAACTATTCGATGAATGGCACTCAGCTTAAGAATGTAAACAAAGAAACCGATCTGGGAGTAACAATATCGAGTAACCTAAAACCGAGTCAACAATGTTCAGAAGTTGTTAAGAAGGCAAACAAAATAATTGGCTTTATAGGCAGGTCATTTGAGCATAAATCCAAAGATGTTATCCTAACCCTTTACAATTCCTTAGTCCGCCCTCTTCTGGAATACTGCGTTCAATCCTGGTGCCCTTATTACCAAAAAGATATAAACAAGCTAGAACGAGTTCAACGTAGAGTTACCAAAATGATACCTAGCCTAAAGAACAAACCATACGAAGAGCGTCTTAGAGAATTAAATCTATTTCCTTTAACCCAGCGCAGATTAAGAGGCGACTTAATTCAAGTGTTCAAAATCATCAAAGGCATCGACAATATGAACTGTAGTAAGTACTTCACTATCGACCAATCTAATTACACGCGGGGAAACGGTTGCAAAATTATTGGTAAATCTTTTAACTCACACGAATCTAAGAATTTCTTCTTCAATCGAGTTGTCAACTTGTGGAATGGGCTTCCCCGAGACGTTATAGACTGCAGCACCGTTGATTCATTTAAACTCCGCTTAGACAAATATCTCGCATCAAACCCGCGACTGACTGCGTTTGTAAATGAATAACTTTATTGTATACCCCCCTCAGTTACTAACCCATCTATCCCTACTAACTTCCTAATCCTGCCACGGACATTAGTTCTAGGGCAGTAGTTCCCTTTCCAATGTTCCCTTACCCACTCTAAACCACTGTTTGGACACTTGATCCTCAGTGTTTTGGAGGACAAGCAGCCTAGAAGGGTCACTAGACCTGTTGTTGCTTGATTTCCTTTGTACTCCTTTGTACTCTCTCTCTCTCTCTCTCTCTCTCTCTCTCTCTCTCTCTCTCTCTCTCTCTCCTCTCTCTCTCTCTGTCTGTCTGTCTGTCTGTCTGTCTGTCTGTCTGTCTGTCTGTCTGATGGTAGTGGTGGTGGTAGTAAGGCCTTTGAGTCTTATCAGAATGAACACAGGCATTCTCTCACTGGTGCCATCTCTCTTACGCTTGAACTGACTCACCGACTCTGAATAATTATTGTTGATACGGTTTGCTTGATGGATGCACCGAATTCTTGGTTTTGCAGTATTAAGGGAGATTTCCACCTGGAGGATTTTTTTCTGGACCCCTTTTTACCTTATGTTTAGCCCCATTGCTTTTGAGATTTTAAGACGTTTGCCCCATTAGTTTGGCGATTTTAAGAACCCTCGCCCCATTTCTGTCAATTTTAAGACCATTCGTGCCATTTAGGTGTCAATTTTTTCCTGGCGAGCGATAGCGAGCCTGTAATTTAAGGGGAACCGGCCTTGGGCCGGGACATTTTCTACCGAAAAATGTACAAATTTATCTTGAAAGGGGGGGGGGGGGGTCTAGGGGGAGTAATTTTAAGCTTGATGGAGGTATAGGTAATCAACTAAAAACCTCCCCTTAAGTAACACCCCGTTCTTAACATTAATCATCAACTACAAACCCCAATGCACTTGAATAAACTAATGAAAGCATATGGCCCTCCCGGGATTCGAGCTCGGGACACCACACCCAGAACATAAGCATCTAAACCATTACACCACCAACACAGCAAGTTGTGGTTCGCTGACTGACTGACCTACTGACTGATTAATTATAGAGTAGCGTAGTGGCTGACTTGATGACTGATATATTGACTTACAGGATAAACAGTACAGTAAGTTTTGAGACTGATTTCTGACTGACTTGCAATACTGAAAATAACATTGTAGACATATAACAATTAATGAAGCTAACCTCAAATGGAAGATTAATTAAAGCCGGTATCACACGAGAGCTTTTATAGTCAACAATCGATGATCAAAAAATTCTGGCAACATTTCTGGAATATTTTTGCACTGGTATCGGAAACTAGACTGGTGATAGATGAATTTGGTCACCGAAATATATTTAATGTATACCTCTTAAGCTGCCAGACCAGTGTTGAGGGAAAAAAAAGCTTCGTGTGATACCGGCTTAAGACTGACTTGCCTGACTGAGTAAAGAGTACCACGAAGGATGGAAGGCAAGACCGTTTTTCTGGACCTCCTTCTCCCTCATGTTTAGCCCCATTTGGTTAGATTATAAGATGTTCGGCTCATTAGTTTGGCGATTTTAACACCTTTCGCCCCATTTCGTTGTCAATTTTAAGACCTTTCGTGCCATTTAGGTGTCAATGTTTTCCTGGCGAGTGATGGCGAGCCTGCAATTTTAAGAGAAATCGGCCTTCGGCCGGGACATTTTTCTACCGAAAAATGTACAAATCTATCTTGAAGGGGGGTCTAGGGGGGTGTTTTTCTAAGCTTGATGGAGGTCTAGGGAAAAACACTAAACAAATATATGAATAAATTAATTAATAGACCAAACAAACAGCCAGTCTCCCTTAACAGTTCACGAAGCTAAAGACAGCTGAGAGGAGGAAGGAGAACGATAGACACGAGGAAGAGGAAGTGTTGCAGATGTTGGGTGGGTAGGTGGGGGTTGATGGGTAGGGGAGGTGGGGGGTTAGATGGGTAGGGGAGGTGGGAATGGGGGTAAATGGGTGGTAGGATGGGGGGGGGGGGGTTGATGGGTGGGTGGGGGTTAGATGGGTGGTTGCCAGGGGGGTGAACTAGGTACTGGCAGTGGTATTATATAAAGGGGAGTGGTATCCGGGTAGATTGGGGGGTCGTACAATTGGCCAAATAAGTGATGTCGCGGCACCAATTATGTTTTTTTATCAATAATTGGTATCATCAATATTTACACATGATATCTTCTTTTTGAGTGAGATATACAAACATGTTCTTACACTTTCCCACCCTATTCAACATCTGACAAGACATTAATATAACACAGAGCGAGCCAAACTTAATGATAGCTGAGACATGACTTATTAGCGCCAACGTACAATTATCCAAATAAGTGATGTCGTGGCACCAAGTGTATTTCGATCAATAATTGGTTTCAGCACTATCTATAATTCATCGTTTCGAGTGAGATATACAAAGATGTTCCTACACTTTCCCACCCTATTCAACATCTGACAGACATTAATACAGCACACAGCGAGCAAAACGTAATGACAGCGGCGACACGACTTATTTGGCCAACTGTACTGTGAAGGGAGGTGTAGTTAGGCCAGCGAACTTGACAATAATCTTCATCTGTGACATCTGTAACTCAAAAGGGCCTAGAGCAAACTGGCTGAAATATGCAAACCTATTTCCTGGTGGACTCTTCCCAAATGATGGGAACGTCAGCCAGATTGCTTTCATTCTTTTAGAGTTATAAGAAGTTAAGGAGTCAAGAAGTAAGGAGTCAAGAATATTGTCAAGTTTGTTGGCGTTACCTATAGTAGGTAGGGGTTGTAGAGGATAGGTGCCAAGTGGTTGGTGGTATACGAATGGGGCAGTGGGTTGAGGGCATTATAGCTAGGGGGCATGATGATGGTATAGGGTTGGCCAGATATATCGGTGTAAGAAGGGTGAAGTGGAAGGGTGGATATGTGAGTGGAGTAGGTATATCGGTGGTTTAGGGGTGGGTATGCGAGTGGAGTAGGCAAAGTGGTGGTATTGGGGTCCCGTGGTGGCCTAGAGATGTGGTGGTATAAGGGTGAGTATGTGAGTGGAGTAGGTATATCGGTGGTTTAGGGGTGGGTATGCGAGTGGAGTAGGCATAGTGGTGGCATTGGGGTCCCGTGGTCGCCTAGCGATGTCGCGGTGGTATAGGGGTGGGAAGGTACATCGATGGTATGAGGGGCAATGGTGGTGTAAGGGTGCAACGGTGATGTAGGGGTGGAGTAGAGGAATAAGTGTACGTTGTTGGAGTAGGGGTATATTGGAGATTCAGTGATGGGTTTCAAATGTACGATAGTAAGAGTATGTGGTAATGAAATGTTATTTTTGTTTTCCAATTTTCGATAGACTACATTTTACTAGCAACATACGTGGGCTCTTTTTGCACTGGTATCTGGTATAGTCAGTATATCGATATCTACAGCTCCAACTTTCCTTATAGCCAGGAAACCCGCAAGTGGTCATGTGGACGGGAATATATAG
>JBAKBP010020846.1:0-41761 GCA_037953745.1 Lithodes maja | reverse complement strand
ACTCCTCTTTGGTGATGTGGTTCGCCACATTTAAATGGGGTAAATTATGAAGCTCTTTCTATAATTTGTGAGGATACTTTAAACCCCAGGAGAACATTCTTCAGAACAGGTAACTGTATCCCACTCGCTATACAGACACACATATTATTATATAGGCTATAGGAATTAGAGACTAGCAAACTCCCTATCAGGATGTCAAACGAAAGACGAGTCCTTAATTTTTAATCTTTATTATTGAATATGTATAGGTAAAGTTGTGTGCTTTAGTTCAAATAATGTTTTTGGAAGTGATAACATGGCGAAAAGAATGCTATTTTATGTTAATTTTCTTGTATTCCTGCTCATATTCATTCAAGTCTTCAAACAAAATTGCTATGGTTTGACATCCTGCATGAACCTATTTAGCTACCGGTATATGAAATTTCAGTCAGTTGCTATACAATCGTCTGCACCCGTAGCTGGTACACTATTCTATGATTAACATAAGACAGTGAACATGAATTGATGGAAATCATACACTCGAAACATGTAGTAAGAGGGATTGTTTCAAAATATATCATTAGTGTTTCAGAATTGTTCAATAAATTATGTACCATTTATCATTGTAGGCGATTGTACAGTCGTCTGTCATTCTGAAACACTGATAACATATTTTGAAACATTCCCTTTGAAGGCATGCCCGATTCAGTGTGTTCCCTCAATCAGTAAGAGAAGAGAGGTGGACAGTAGAAGAGAGGAGTTACAAGGAGTTAGAAGGGATAGTATTTCTAAGGCCTTGCGGTCCACTCCCGGGAGATACTCTAGGTGTAAAGAGACTGTGAACTACACTACACTCATAGCAGAGTGTGTACAATATCAACTATCTTCTTGAATTGCTCTATTGAAGAGCTATTTACAACTACTGATGGAAGATTGGTTTTCTGCAGACTCCCATTTTCTTATACACTACTGTTCATCCTCTTCAACCTTATTTTCGAGTCATGGTTGTGTGTTGTATTCTTAAACATATAAATAATAGAAAGCTAGGCAGCCCATTACTCTTAAACCAAATTTGTTCTCATAATTTTTCCTTTTTCTACTCCCTATCCCCTTCCCCCCAACTCGAACTTGAACTCGAAAGGTAAGATAGAGATATTAAGTACAAGGAATTGTAAGATAGAGAAAAAGAAAGAATCAGAGAGAAAAAGAGAGAGGACGAGAGAAGAGAGGAAAGGAGAGGAGAGAATGGAGAGGAGGAGGGGAGCTAGATGAGATGATTAAGTGTATGTTCCCATAATGAGGCTGATTGAGTCTGATGAATATACCATGATTCCTGCCTCGCCAGGGGGCACCCGAGACTGAAATAGAACGGGGATTGGGTTGGGTGGGAGGCAGAGAAAGAGAGAGAGAGAATGTGAGAGAGAGTGAGAGCAATAGAGAGGCCATCCTTCCTCTCATTACACCAGACGGTACAACGGCCACTAACAGAAGAGAGAAAGCCGAGCTGATAGCTAACCTGTTCTCCACAAAAATATCTGTTGACAGCCCTAGGAGGACTCTACCACAGAGAAAGAATATGACGAGACTGTATGTACAGTCAAGATGAGGCGGGAGAAGGTCGAACATCTGCTGAGAGGGATAAATGTTAAGATAGCAAATTGTTCTGAAGATATCAGCCCATGAAACCTGGCCCTCATAATGGAAGGAAGCTTAAGTGGTCCTCACCCACAAGAAGAATCCCAGGTCAGACCCCAAGAACTACAGGCCCATTTCCATACCCTCTATGGTGGTCAAGGTCTTTGAGAGGGTTTCCTAGTAGTTAAGTTATCTGTTGCCACCTGGATGAGCCCACATCCTCTAAGACCAATAGTTCGGCTTTAGGTCTGGACAATCCACTTCAGACCTCCTATCGCTCCTCTCCAAGGAATGGCAGGACTCCCTACACCATGGCCTGGACACACTATCATAGCAGGAGTATTTGATTGGGTGTGGCATGAGGATTTGCTAGAGAAGCTGCCTGCCAAAAGCATCCAGGGAAACCTCTTGCTGCTACTGGGTGACCAACTCCAGGGAAGAATCCTCCAGTTTGTTGTCATTCACTGGCTAAAACCAACTAACAGTCACTGGCTAAAACCACCACCAGCTGACAGTCACTGGCTAGCACAACCTACATCTGACAGTCACTGGCTAGCACCACCTACAACTGACAGTCACTGGCTAGCACCATCTACAGCTGACAGTCACTGGCATGCACCACCTTCAGCTGACAATCACTGGCTAGCACCACCTTCAGCTGACAGTCACTGGCTAGCACCACCTACAGCTGACAGTCACTGGCATGCACCACCTTCAGCTGACAGTCACTGGCATGCACCACCTTCAGCTGACAGTCACTAGCTAGCACCACCTACAGCTGACAGCCACTGGCTACCACCACATACAGCTGACAGTCACTGGCATGCACCACCTTCAGCTGACAGTCACTGGCTAGCACCACCTTCAGCCGACAGTCACTGGCTAGCACCACCTTCAGCTGACAGTCACCAACTAACACCGACCTCGTGCTCGGAAGTGACCTGCTATCCAAGGTCAATAGATAATATTGACCTTGCTGCTGCTATGGAATCCACAGTCCCAATAAAGTTGGCACCTGCTAAACCAAAGCCTAGTGAAGCATGATAAGACATGCCACCATCCTAAGATGTTCCAAATTTCCAACACTCTTTGTTGGTTTTCCTTGTAAATACTTGTGACAAGTTGTTCAGCCCACCTGTGTACCTTGTCAAAGAGAGCCATGTGTGTGCAAGGGCTTGATATTCATGTGAAGAGGACGTATTCAAGGTATGAGAGCACTTTGCCTTATACAGCATCTGGGTTCCTGCAGCGCCAAGAAGTTTCATTCACCGTAGTCCACTCATCTTCAAAGACGCTTTGTGTGCAATCCTCTCTCTCTCTCTCTCTCAGAAACATACACACACGCACACAACATAAATATGGTACATCAATCAATCAATCTATCTATCTATCTCTATCTGTTATACCATGTTTTTGCTGGGGTTAAATGGATTGATTAGGTAGGTTCTTACTTGACTGGAGAAGTTGAATCCACATAAACACATACACATGCACAAAGGTAATAGAGGATAAATATAACACAGAGTACATACGGGTGGATGGGACTCGTTAGCTTTGGTCGGCAACCCATCTAGGGGAGACCTTATACAAATCCGGGAGGATGGGACTCGTCACCCTTGGTCGGCAACCTGTCTAGGGGAGCAAACCTGATACAAATCCGTACTGCTTACCTAAGGGTAAGGCAGGTTAGTGGATGGACTAGCCGAGCACCACTGTAAACAAATAGTGCTAACAAGATACACAGAGGGCCTCGGAGTCGGGCGAATCCTAATTTGAGTGGTCAACCCTGTAAGTCCTTCAGTAAACTGGCTCGGGTTGTCCCTCTTACAGGGAATAGGTCCGCTTGGGGGCCATCTGTGTATGGCCACCCTCATTAAGGGGAGTAAGGCGTCCGGCAATAGATAGATAGATAGATAGACATACATAAATTGTATTGTTCAACGTAAATAAATATTACCGTAACTTCAGACAAGATATAGGTAAAAATATATAGTTCATAACGCACGAACGAGGATCCACAATTAATATTCCAAAGGAATGACACTGCCTATTATAATATCACACTGAGTATTTATATATTAAAATATCACAGTGAGTACGTCCTTTGATAAGGTACATCACTAGTATTTCTTCCGAGGTCACACTGAGTATTTATATAACCGAATATTACACGGAGTACTTCCTTTAAAAAGGCACGTCACTAGTACTTCTTGGAGGTCACACTGAGCATTTATATAATGAAGGCACTTCTGTAGTATTCTGACGAGGGTCTTGGCCGTGGTGGTGGTCCTGACGTGGATGGTTGACAGTGGATGGAAGTCAATGAAGAACTCTTGGGTGTTTTGTCTTAAATGACTATGTTCCAATATACCAGTGTAGGCCTATACGTATACATATCATCGAGCTAACGTAAAGAGAAGTTATACCTGTGTTGTACTATCTCTTTGACTACTTTGATCGTTATAAGAGTTTTGATGCAGAACCTTCCAGCACTCTTGGGTGTTGGGTCTAGCATGTTACCTTCCGATATACCAGTGTATACGTATACATATCATCGGACTAACGTAAGAGGGTTGGTTTTACACAATGTCTCTTAACTGTCCTGACTGTTATAAGAGTCTTTCAGGGACTGGTGGACGAGTTATTTGAGCCTTTAACGCATACGTGGCTTAATGCCAGTGCCTGGGATCACGTATCGTAAGGACTCTTATGCAAAGTGCCGTTATGCTTAAAGCTATGGTATCTCGCAGAGCCCTACCTTTTAAAAGTCAATTGCCAGTGCGTGAACTTTTAAAAGGGTCCATAGGAGGTGGTTTACTACCAATAAAGCGCATGTCAAAACAGCATTCTTTATTGACAGTAATTCCTGGTAATCGAGGCAGAGGAACTAATATTAGGTTGCCCCAGTGGGATCTAATAATGAATTCCTTTGATGAGCCAAGATATAAAAATCCTGAATATACCTCTATTTGCCAGTGCTTTAATAGTTTATCCAGTATATACCCAAATCTTCCAGCTCTTAAATTATCTTCCAGTGAAGTATATTTTAAGACCTTTCCAACTGCATAGATCTTAACTTTGCCTGTCATAGTCTTACCTCTTTTGGCGTTCTTCTCAGTGTCCCTTCTCCGGGTAAGAAGGACATCTGTGCTGGGAGGAGGCCCTAGGGGTGCCCTGGATTTCCCTCTTGTGGTGGTGATATGGCTGGGAGGAAGAAGGGCACGTGGAAGAATAGGACTTATACAAGTTTTGGCTTGCCTTGCCTTCCTTTCCACTTTTCCTTCTCCTGTCATCACTTATGTTGCTGATGGTGATGACGGGATCTTTGCCGGGTGTTGGAGGGAGTGCGGGCATGATTGAGGCGACTCGGGCGTATCTTGGTGGTGTGGTGGTAAGGGCTTCCTTCCTCGGGGGTGAGGTGATATGGGTGGTAATATCGCTTGGTGGTAGTGGCGTGGTATTTTCCTTTTCCTTTATATTATTATATGTATCTATCTATCTATATAAAGCAATTGAAACCATATTGAGCTTTGGTAGAGATAATTGTGAAAAAATATATGGGCTATCACAGCCACTCCCACCACACCACTTCTCTGGAAAGTTCTAATTGCTGCTTCATTTCATCTTCTAGCGTAAAACCCGTTGCCATGTATTAAAAAACAGACAGACAGAAACAAGAAATATAACATCAATAACATTTCACACACCTAGAAAATAATGATCTACCTTCTGCCAAATGCTGCTTTTATAAAATTGTTGAAAAAAGAGTAAGTAACAGAGCGAAGAAAGTGATATTCCAAGTGTCTGTATATAGGTTGTGTTCAGAGGTCAGAGGTACTTGCAATGACCTCCCAAGTGTCTGTATAAACTTCTATAAAGGGTGTGGTCAGAGGTCATAGGTACTTGCTGTGACCTCCCAAGTGTCTGTATATACAGTAGAGTGTGGTCAGAGGTCAAAGGTACTTGCTGTGACCTCCCAAAGGTCTGATTATAGGGCGTGGTCAGAGGTCATAGGTACTTGCTGTGACCTCTCAAGTGTCTGTATATAGGTTGTGGTCAGAGGTCATAGGTACTTGCTGTGACCTCCCAAGTGTCTGTATATAGGTTGTGGTCAGAGGTCATAGGTACTTGCTGTGACCTCCCAAGTGTCTGTATATAAGGTGTGGTCAGAGGTCATAGGTACTTCCTGTGACCTCCCAAGTGTCTGTATATAGGTTGAGATCAGAGGTACTTGCTGTGACCTCCCAAGTGTCTGTACATAAGGTGTGGTCAGAGGTCATAGGTACCGGTACTTGCTGTGACCTCCCAAGTGTCTGTATATAGGTTGTGATCAGAGGTCATAGGTACTTGCTGTGACCTCCCAAGTGTCTGTATATACAGTAGAGTGTGGTCAGGTCAAAGGTACTTGCTGTGACCTCCCAAGTGTATGTATATACAGTAGAGTGTGGTCAGAGATCAAAGGTACTTGCTGCGACCTCCCAAGTATCTGTATATAGAGTGTGGTCAGAGGTCATAAGTACTTCATGTGACCTCCCAAGTGTCTGTATGTAGAGTTTGGGCAGAGGTCATGGATTATTGTTTATGACATAATACACAATTATATGATTATATTAAATAATGCATATGCATACATTTTTCTATCAAATATACCTGTTATAAATATTATCATGCATCTACCAGCGAGATATAAACATACCGGTAGACTTTTTAATGGGAACACTGCACCACTCCGCCTCTTCTTTCTCACTTCTCTTCTTCCACTTCTCTCCATTATCTTCCACTACTCTCCATCCTCTTCCACTTCTCTCCATCCTCTTCCACTTCTCTCCATCCTCTTCCACATCTCTCCATCCACTTCCACTTCTTTTCTCCTCGTCTTTCTCTTCCCTTCCTTTATCTTGCGATCCTTTCATTTCCCCCCTCTTCGTAATCTTGTTATTGTATTTTTCCCTTTTGTCTTTGTTCTCTCTGTTTGTTTTCATGTTTTCTTCATTATTACATTCCAGAGTTTTTCCTTTGGGTTTTCTTTATCTTCTCTCGTGTTGCCTGCACCTCTGTTCTTGTTATATTCAGTGTGTTCATATTATCAGTATTATTTATATTTGTATTATTATAATTTATTATTATCACTATTATTATTATTATTATTATTATTATTAATAATTGTAGTAGTAGTAGTAGTAGTAGTAGTAGTAACGTTATTGTTATTTTTGTAGTTGAGAGACAATGATAGGTAACTTGGCTGGGGTAAGTGGAATACAAGGTAATAGGTATGGGTTTTATGTGCATGTTAAGTATGTAAAACTAAAGGACGTCGTGTTTAATATAAATCAACAAATATAAAATAACATACATTACCTCTATCTATCTATCATGGCTAGCGAAGCCAAGTCTGTACTATTTCAGAGTATAACATTGAAAGCATGATGGAAAATTACATAGCCTAGATGCCATTAAGTCACGAATATTGTATATTGAAAATAATGAACCCACCTTGCGGTAGGATAATATTGTATCCACTGTATATATACAGTATATAAAAGTTACCATGTAGTCTTTTGTGAAATATAGAACTATCTATTTATTTATTTATATATATATATATATATATATATATATATATATATATATATATATATATATATATATATATATATATATATATATACCGGTATATATATATATATATATATATATATATATATATATATATATATATATATATATATATATATATATATATATATATATATATATACAGGGTGCTCGTTAAGTCCTTGAATTATTTCAAATATTTCTAAAGCCAAAACCATTCAAGATAGAATGATGAGGTTTTTGTATTATATGGTATGACTAATATTTGTTTTATTGTATTGTAGATTTGATATAACTGAAGCCGTTTGTTTCTGTTGAGGACACCATAATCTGAAATGTCATCAAATCAGGAAGAGGCGCAATGTGTGATATGGTTTGCGGAGTCCAAATCAGTGACAAGTGTAGAAAGAAATTATAGACGTCAACATCGTAAAGATCCACCGTCAGAAAATAGAGTTAGGGCATGGTATACGACATTTTTGGACAACAGAAGTGTGTGTGATTTTCCTTGAAGTGGACGACCAAGATCAAGTTTATAAACGCCAGTTCCATACATCACGATCCTTCGCGAACGAATACGTAACGTCACCGGTGATATGACTTAAATTGCTTCAAATCCGTGTGTCCAGGCATTTTGGCTTGAACGTCCCTTGATTTTGGCCCTGTCACTCTTTAAACTCTGGGGGAGGCACTCGCTACAGGCAGTTCTGCTTTTTGCCTCCCTCACTCACATAGAAAAGAAAAGAAAAAAGAAAAGAAGTCGATCGTCGGGTGGATGTCCTGAGGGTCACAAATGGAGCACACATTGAAGTGTTATGAAATATATTGTGTAATTGTTCAATTGGTTATTGCTTTCTAAAACTCTTTTGTGTAATTTTGTGTAATAAAATATATAACTGGAACATTATATCTTAATGATTTTGGTTTAATAAATATTTGAAATAACTCAATGGCCTTACAACCACTCTGTAAATACCGTATATATTATAATGAAGTCAAACGTAGGTGGGTTATATCGTTATTACTAGTCCATTCATTCATTATATATAAGCCAGACATCGTGAACACTAGCCTCTGTACCGGTAACTCACAATAGGTTAGCGTAAATGCGCAGTAAATGTACACACTTGTTCCCTGGCTGACTCTTCCCAAATAGTAGAACTATTAGCTTGATTACTTTAGTCATTTTAGTTATAGTGGTTAGTGGTTGTGATTTTGACCTTCAGTACCTATAGGCTAATGAAAGGGTATAGTTATCTAATATATTACTTTAAGATTATACTGTAGATCATAAATGGGTTGAACAGAATATCTGGTACAAAATTGTCGTATAAAGCTCCTGTTTGATTGTTCCCGCAGGTCACAGACTAACACTAGTACAGGTCAGGCAGGTTAAAGGTGAGGGACACACCCATAGTCTCTATTACAGTCTGGTTATTGTTAGACGAGTTTACTAAGCTTAGGAAGGAACTATCGCACTGAGGGGGTAATAAACAGTTCAGTGTAAGGAAGAATATGTGGGCTTACAGAAGTTACGAAAAGGGTAATTGACCACTTGCGAGTTTCAGGCTATAAGGAAGTTGGAACCAAACAACATAAATATTTAGCAAAAATTTAAAAACACAAAATGCGAGTTGTGATGGATAGAAAGTTTGATATATTTTATTTTATGTATTTATATATGAACTACGACCGTATATTTGTTGGTCATAGTCATAATATAAATGTCTACAGCTTCAACTTTCTTATAGTCAATTACAGCGTTTATTAACCCATTTAAGGAATACAGGTAGTACCAAACCCATTAAATAATAGGTTGGAAAGGTACATTATAATAGTATTATTATTATTATTATTATTATTATTATTATTATTAGTAGTAGTAGTAGTAGTATGTAAGCTACGGTACCAAAGCCTCCCAACAGGGTGCAAGAAAAACAGTAAACATTTAATCCACACAAAATACCCGAAGGCACTGGAGAAAAGCAATGGCAACTAAGTAAAATAGAAAAGAAAATAAGAAAAAAAGAAAACACAGAAAGAAATGGCCCTATGTACAGAGCCCAGGAGAAATTAGGTCCTCGAATAGGATGATAAGATCAATAAAAAAAAAATAAAAAAATCACAATCATCCAATAAATAAATTCTTGTTGAATAACAGGCAATTACATTACCCGATAATAAAAGAAACAAACATTTAACAATAAATTACTGTTGTAAAAATTAAATAAAAACCTTAGTCTAGACATAAAAATAGAAATATTATCCTACTGTACAATCTCATTAGGTAATTGATTCCAGAACTCCACCAAAGACGGAATATAACACTTAGAAAATTAAGTCTTAGAAACATTTACACGATTCATGGTAAAGTCATTAAAATTCAAAGTAGACCTTGTTACACATGCTGGATTAAAGGGCTCTGGTAAAACACCATACAAAGGATGCTGAACATTATTAAAGCCTTTGAATAAAATGCTGAGGGCACCAAATTGACGCCGAAGACTCAAGTCCAGAGACAACATGAATATTATTGAGTTAACAAATGAAGTTGACAGTTGGCAGCTGACAGGTGAGCAATATTCAAAATGTGGCAAAATAAACAGGTGAGCAAGATTCAAAATGTGGCAAAATGAAACGCATACAATGATTTGATACAAGTGTTGTCACACGCAAATCTTGTATAACACTTGCGAAGCAAACCTATCTTTTGAGCAATTGAAGAAAGCAAGGAGCGGAGATTCTTCTCGAAAGTCAATTTAGAATCGAAAGTAACACCCAGCAAAAGCAAACTTGGCACATTAATAATTTTATTAATTTGTTCATCCGAAATACGCAAACAAGAATGAGGATGATCCAAAGTACAGGACCTGTTAATTGTAATGGCATGTGGGGGGGTTTTCGCATTAAGCTTAATACCCCAATGTTGACACCAAGAGGTAATCTTAGCCAAGTCCCTGCTTAGAGATGCTGCAACTTCATTTCTATTTTTGGGTGACGAAATTGAAGAATACAAAGTTGTATCATCAGCATAAGACATGAGTATATTGTCAAGCCCAGAACCCAAGTCAGCAGTAAAGATAATAACATACAGGGGCCCAAGGACGCTGCCTTGACAAGGGACTGGAGTTCTCAAAAAGAGGCTTCGGTCGGTCCTGACGTTATTCTTGACTTACAGTGTGCTGGCTTAATAATCCAGAAGGGTTGATAGCCTCTGAAGTCCTATTTTAACTAAATAAGTAACGTTGCCTTGCGGGACACCTGAAACAACAGGCGCAGAAACGGAACAACTTCCATCAATGACAACACATTGAGATCTGGTCTTTAAAAAATCTTTGAATATACGGTACTAAAAAGATTTCTGCCAATACTAAGGAGTTGCAGCTTATATGGGAGGGTTTTATGGTTGACAAGATCAAAAGTAGAACTAATATTAATAGCCAAAATACGAGATCCATCCCCTTGATCCAACGAAGATTGTAGATCATGAGTATGAGTCAAAAGTGCATCACATGTTCCCAACCCATGCTAAAACCAAACTGAAAATTAGGTATTAAATTAAAAATATTACAATATGAAGAAAGGCGTCTGGCTAAAAGCCTCTCAAAGATCTTAGAGAGGATTGGCGTAATAGAAATAGGGCGATATTCAGAAGATGTTGAAGCAGTAGCTCCCTTAGGAATAGGCCCAGGGATAATGTTAGCCTTGCGCCAACAATGCGGAAAACTATCGTACAAGACTTCAAGAGTAGCCTAAATACTATGGCCAATTTAGGTGCTAAGACCACAATTTTCTTAAAGAAGAGAGGGGAAAACCGTCAAGGTCAGTCCCACCATAAGTACCGGTATCAAGTTCAAGAAAATATTTTCTCAGTTCAGCAGATTTTAATGCAACTTAACCGAGACCAGAACTAGGGAAACATGTCAAGGGCAATGGCAACTCTTGATCACTCTGATTATTAATACAAATATTAGAGATAATATTAGCCTTTCTTAATGGCTCAAAAGAAATAGTACCATCAGAATTGCGAAGTTGGGGCATATAGGAATCAATTCCGAACAATGAGGACTTCAAACAAGTCCATGATTTATGTGGCTGAGTTGCTCCTGTAAGAACCTCCTATAGGTGGGAATTATAATCTGCCTCAGCTGCATTTTAAACTCTCTGCGCACCTGCCCTGAGAGATTTATATTTATCCCAAAGCGAATGGGTTTGATTACGTCTCCAGAGATGATAGGCAACCTGTTAGTTATCAAAGACACGTTTGCAGTCGTTTTTGAACCAGGCTTTATCTTTAATGCGGAATTTAATTGTTTTAGATGGAACTCTTCTAAGAAGAATATACAGGGTGTTCCAGAAATATGTGCCGAAAATCAGGGGATGTATTCCTGACACATAATTGAATGTAAATCACTAAATGACCATATAAGCAAATATCAATAGTTGTTGAGGTACAGCACCTAACAGGTCTGCTTGAATGTGTTTTACTCCGGGAATTGCTTGTAAATGAAACATTTAGCAAGGACAACGTGATTTATTAACAAAATAAAACTGTATGTCCAGTATGACAATAACATTTACAGTAAATGTTCAAAATTCCTTGTAAATGAAACATTTACCAAGGACAACGTGATTTATTAACAAAATAAAACAGTATTTCCAGTATGACAATAACATTTACAGTAAATGTTCAAAATTCCGCCCTCCTTGTTCGATGCACGCTGCAGCCCGTCGCAGAAGTGACTGACGCACACGGTCGAAGACCCCAGGATTGTTTCGTACACGTGCCACGCTGTCCTCCACACGGCGCCACAATTCCTCACGGTTTGGGACGTCTGTAGCGTACACCTCGCCTTTAATGTGTCCCCACAGGTAGAAGTCCAGGGGAGTGATGTCAGGAGACCGGGGTGGCCATGACACTGGGCCGCCTCGCCCAATCCATCATCCAGGGAACACATCATTTAAGTAATCCCTTGCAATATGGCAATAATGGGCCGGAGCACCATCATGCTGAAACCACATCCTTCTCCGTATTGCTGTAATACAGTGTAATACAGTAATACTGTAAGTGCTGTATTACTTTACGGTCGTTAAGTAATTTCGCATCTGTCTCAGACATTTTGTACAATCCCTGGATTTAAACACATTCCTGGCAGACCTCGGAGGTGCTGTAACTCGAAAACTATTGAGAATTGCCAATATGGTCATTTCGTAATTTACATTCAATTATGTGTCAGGAATACATCCCCTGATTTTCGGCACATATTTCTGGAACACCCTGAAAATTACTAAGAGCTAAAACAGGGTCATCGGATCTTAGTATTAGGTTCCATTTAATGTGATTAATTTCATCATATACATTATCCTAATTGACCTGAGATTTAAGTTAAAGAACAACAAAACAAATTCGTCTAAATATAGCCAAATTAAATATAAAACACCGTCGCCGGTACAGAAGGGGTTAACATTATACCACCGGATAAAAGGACAAACAAAAATATATAAAGTTGAGAGAAAAAAAAAACACATATTATAAATAAATGTAAATGTAAATAATTACCGTCCACCCAGAAGGAGCAATCACATCTGAGTAAGGCAAAAGACCCCTTAAAGACGCCATATCCAATTAAGAGGTAACAGTAGCGGTGGATTTTTCAAAAGCAGTTAAAAAGAACAGCAGAAACGTAGGTCAACACTCTTGAAGAAAAAAAACAGGCAATAGGTCTTTTTCATCGACCTGATGTGACCACCATAAAGAAAAACAGGAAATTGTAATAGACAGGAAAGAAATCTGTACAGCACCATAACAGCAGCGATGGATGAAAAACAGATAAAGGAAGACCCTGGTACAAAGGCTATGGCATTATCTTGGTTCATCCATCATGGCAAAATACATGGCCGTTCACTAAAATAGTTCATCCACCCTTTGATAGCTATTTTTTTGTTTAGTCTTAACAGGGACTAACAAAGCTAAATCACTCTCAATATACCCCCCTTGATTTGATTTACCTTTATTACACTCTTGACCATTGACCACAGTAGAGTGAGCGATTATTTCCCCAGGTGACAGACTAATTAATGAGAGTGCAGGTGAGCCGGGTTAAAGGTGATGGGTGCAGTCACTGTCTATATTGAGAGAGAGAGAGAGAGAGAGTACAAAGGAGTACAAAGGAAATCAAGCAACAACAGATCTAGTGACCCTTCTAGGTTGCTTGTCCTCCAAAACACTGAGGATCAAGTGTCCAAACAGTGGTTTAGAGTGGGTAAGGGAACATTGGAAAGGGAATTACTGCCCTGGAACTAATGTCCGTGGCAGGATTAGGAAGTTAGTAGGGGACAGATGGGTTAGTAACTGAGGGGGGGATAAAATAAAGTTATTCATTTACAAACGCAGTCAGTCGCGGGTTTGAAGCGAGATATTTGTCTTGGCGGAGTTTAAATGAATCAACGGTGATGCAGTCTATAACGTTTCGGGGAAGCCCATTCCACAAGTTGACAACTCGATTGAAGAAGAAATTCTTAGATTCGTGTGAGTTAAAAGATTTACCAATAATTTTGCAACCGTTTCCCCGCGTGTAATTAGATTGGTCGATAGTGAAGTACTTACTACAGTTCATATTGTCGATGCCTTTGATGATTTTGAACACTTGAATTAAGTCACCTCTTAATCTGCGCTGGGTTAAAGGAAATAATTTAATTCTCTAAGACGCTCTTCGTATGGTTTGTTCTTTAGGCTAGGTATCATTTGGTAACTCTACGTTGAACTCGTTCTAGCTTGTTTATATCTTTTTGGTAATAAGGGCACCAGGATTGAACGCAGTATTCCAGAAGAGGGCGGACTAAGGAATTGTAAAGGGTTAGGATAACTTCTTTGGATTTATGCTCAAATGACCTGCCTATAAAGCCAATTATTTTGTTTGCCTTCTTAACAACTTCTGAACATTGTTGACTCGGTTTTAGGTTACTCGATATTGTTACTCCCAGATCGGTTTCTCTGTTTACATTCTTAAGCTGAGTGCCATTCATCGAATAGTTTGCTTTCTCATTTAGGTATCCGATATGTAGTACTTTACATTTATCCGCATTGAAACTCATTTGCCAAATTTGGGCCCAACATGACAATTTATCTAGATTGTGTTGCATATCGTCAACTTGTTCTTTTGAGAGTACGCTATTTGCAATTTTTGTATCGTCAGCAAATTTTGAGATTGTACAGGTGAGGCCCTCATCTATGTCGTTGATGTAAATTAGAAAGAGAATTGGTCCTAGTACCGATCCCTGGGGTACCCGCTACTTACATTGGTCCATTTAGATGCCTTACCGTTTATGACTACTCTTTGCTTTCTGTCGCTGAGCCAATTTTCTATCCATTTCAACACACCGTCTTGTATTCCATGCGCTTTTAGTTTTAGCAGTAAACGTTTGTGGGAAACTTTGTCAAAGGCCTTTTGAAAATCAAGGTATATAATATCTACAGCTTTACTCTCATCGTAGAGGTTGAGGATATCGTGGAAGAAGTCTAAGAGGTTTGTTAAACAGGAACGTTTTTTACGAAAGCCGTGTTGAGTATCTTTAAGTATGGTATTTTCCTCTAAGTGATTTACGAGTCTGTCTCGTATGACCGTTTCTAGCATTTTACATACAACTGAGGTTAAGCTAATTGGACGATAGTTACTGGGGAGGGATTTGCTGCCTTTTTTGAATATCGGTGTTACGTTGGCTAGCTTCCACTGATCAGGCATAGTTCCAGACTGCAAGGATTTATTGAATAGTAATGTCAGTGGTTTGGAGAGCTCATCCTTAGCTTCCTTCAGAACTCTAGGCGAGATTGTATCAGGTCCAGGCGTTTTATTTACCTTGAGTTTATCTAAACAATTCAATACTTCTCTCTCTGTAACGGTGATATTGCTTAGAACATCTGAATTATCAATCTGAATCGGCGATGGTGTAGGGATATCACCGAGGTCTTCTGTTGTAAAAACTGATGCAAAGAAGGTATTGAGGGCATTACTCATTTGTACTTCGTCTTTGGTGTATTCTCCATTTTCATCGACTAACGGTCCAACAGTTGAAGTAACTACTTTTTTCTTTCTGATATAACTATAGAATTCTTTTGGGTTTGTTTTACTTTGATTTGCAATATGTAACTCTAGGGTCTTTTTACTTTGCTTAATTAACTTTTTGGCTTTGCGTCGTAGCTCTACAAATTTCACCCGTTCTTCGTCATTTTGTGAGGATTTTAATCTATCATTAGCAAAATTTTTAGCAAGCAGGCAGTTTGAAATATCTTTATTCCATCATTTGGGCTTATTATTATGGCCTGGACGCCGTATTTTCGATGGTATGCAGTCTTGCACTGCTTTTAGGTAAGTGGTTTCGAATAACTTCCAAGATTTATTTATGTCATTATTGTTAATTAAAAAGCTCCAGTCAGTTTCTTTAAACATAGCTCTAAGTTTATGGAAGTTTGCTTTCTTGAAATTAGGGACTTTTTCGATGCTACTATTTGGTTCGTTACTAGTAAACTTTAAAGTGAAAGTTATCGTACGATGGTCGCTGTTACTGAATTCATCACCAACATTCAAATTCTCTATTAATTCTTCTTTTGTTGCAAGTACAATGTCAAGAACGTTATTACCACGGGTCGGCGTTCGAACAAATTGATAAAGCGAACTCTCTTGCAAGTTCGTATACAAGTCATGTCCGGAGTGTGAAGTAAGAGTATCGCCCCACTTGGTCACAGGTAAATTAAAGTCGCCAAAAATTACGGTATCTTGTGAGTTACTTACATCTGCAATTTGTTCATAAATTTCTCGGTCAGTTTGCACTGATTGAGCTGGAGGTCTGTATATTAATGCAAGTATTATTTTTGTACCTTTATTATTCTTTATTAGCACAATAGTGGTGGGCAGCGAGTGGTGGAATGATACGGTGAGAAAGGCAGTTGAGGAGAAGAGACAGTGTTTTGAGAGGGTTTTACAGGATGGTAGTGTTGAGGTATGGGAGAGGTACAAGGAGAAAAGGAGAGAGGCAAAACGGAAAATTAGAGAAGCGAAAAAAGATGCAAACGAAAGGTGGGGCCAAAGGCTGAGTGAGAATTTTGAAGAACGAAAGAAGATGTTCTGGAAGTAGGTAAATAAAGTAAGGAAAGGAGGACAAAAGAGGGAAGAGTCAGTGAAAGATGAAAATGGAGAATTACTAGTGGAACCAGTTGAAGTGAGGAAAAGATATGCCGAGTATTTTGAATCTTTGTTAAATACAAGAGATGGAAGAGAAGCAGTGATTGAAGCAGAGGTGGATGGAGATAGGTTACCCAGGCCACCCAGGTGGCAGGGAATGAATGAAAGGATTGAGGAAAATGAGGTGAAAGAAGCAGTGAAACAAATGAGAGCGGGAAAAGCAGAAGGTTTGGATGGTATTGCTGTGGAGTGTATAAAGAAGGGTGGAGATGTGATAATAGATTGGTTGGTGAGACTTTTCAATGTGTGCTTTGCTGTGTCAATGGTACCAATAGACTGGAAGAGTGCATGTATTGTGCCGTTGTACAAGGGGAAGGGAGATCGGCAGGAGTGTTCAAGTTATAGAGGTATTAGTTTATTGTCAGTGGTTGGAAAGCTGTATGGCAGGGTGTTGATAGAGAGGATAATAAAGTGTACGGAAGTTGCAATAGGAGAAGAACAGTGCGGTTTTAGGAGGGGAAGAGGGTGCGTGGATCAGATGTTTGCAGTAAGACAGTTATGGGAGAAGTATTTAGAGAAGCACAAGGAGATATTTTGGGCTTTTATGGACTTGGAAAAAGCGTATGATCGTGTGGACCGTGAAGCAATGTGGAAGGTGTTAAGGATTTATGAAATAGGAGGAAATTTGTTAGAAGCAGTTAAGAGTTTTTATGAAGGGAGCAGAGCATGTGTGAGAGTAGGAAATGGTGAGTTGAGTGAATGGTTTGAGGTAAAGGTAGGTTTGCGACAGGGTTGTGTAATGTCACCATGGCTGTTTAATATGTTTATGGATGGTGTGGTGAGGGAGGTGAAAAGGAGAACTATGGGAAGAGGATTGGGTTTAGTAGGAAAGAATGGTAGAGATTGGGAGTTGAATCAGTTGCTGTTCGCTGATGACACAGCATTGGTGGCGGATTCTGATGAGAAACTACAGCAGGTAGTCAAAGAGTTTGGTGTGGTTTGTGGAAGGAGGAAACTGAAGGTGAACGTCAATAAAAGTAAAGTAATGGTGTGTAATAGGGGAGAGCATAGGGTGAATCTAGATGTGAGGCTGGATGGGGAAATATTGGAACAAGTAGAGTGTTTTAAATATCTAGGAGGAACAATAAGCAGGAGTGGAGGTATGGAAGTGGAGGTAAAACAGAGAGTGTGTGAAGGAAGGAAGGTTTTCGGAGCAATGGGAAGTATGTGGAAGACGAGAAATCTCGGAGTGAAAGTAAAAAGTGCACTGTATCAAGGAATTGTTGTGCCAACAGTGATGTATGGGGCTGAGACATGGGCTCTGAAGAAAAAGGAGAAAAGAGGGCTGGATGTGATGGAGATGAGCTGCTTGAGGAGTATGTGTGGAGCTACTCGTAGAGACAGATTGAGGAATGAAGAGATACGTAGGAGAGTGGGGCAGCAGGAACATTTGTCAGCCAGAGTGGACAGAAGGGTGCTGAGCTGGTATGGTCATGTTGAACGAATGGGAGATGAAAGGCTTACAAAGAGAATATGTGAGTCAGATACAAGGGGAGATAGAAGGGCAGGAAGACCCCCATTGAGATGGAGAGACTGTGTAAGAAAGGCTTTGGATGATAGAGGAATGACTATAGATCAGGCAGGGGAAGTGGTGGTGGACAAGAGTGAATGGAGAATGCTTGTGAATAGTTGAGTGAACACGTGGTCATTTGGAGTAAGGGGTCGGGCGCAAGTTGGACTAGATAATAGTCCATCAGGCGCCTGGCCCGGGGAGACGATTAATATGAAGGGTGTGCCTGGAAGTGTGGTGGGAGGGCTTGTGGCTTTGGCTCCGCTGCATGTCTGCCTGCCGAGATCGGAACCTCTCCGGGTGGTCAGGGGCCGGGGGAGTGCTGGAGCGACCTTGGTAACCCTGGTCTCTGGGTCTTCTCCTGGGTGACCTGGATGTGTGAGAGTTTGTGTTTTTTATCTGTGTTTATTTTTTGTTTTATGATGTTTTTGTGTTTTCCCTGTTCTTGCTCTGTCTTGAGTCGGCTACCCCCAAAATGGGGATTGGGCCTGAGCATATAGATAGATAGATAGATAGATAGATTAGCACAAAAGATGCGTCGACGTTCACAATTTGAGGTTTTGACAAGAGGGTAGGGTTAAGACTTTCTTTGATATAAAGTAAAACGCCACCTCCATTTCGATTTATTCGGCTTTTCTCAAACATTACATAACCGGGAAGTGAATACTCTGCTAAAAAGTCTCTATCTTCTGTATTGAGCCAAGATTCTGTTATGCCAATCACATCATAATTTTCTGTAAACACTAGCTCCTCTAAATCTGAAAATTTATTGCGTATGCTTATACGAGCGTTTGCATAGAAAACCTTTAAATTTGTTATTTTAGAACTCACGGAACGCTCTTTAATAATATTTTTGGTTCTTGTCGGATCTACATTTATGTTCATGGCTGTCCTCGGTCCTCGCTGTCTTCGGTCCTTATTGCTGGTGGTCCTCGGTTGCCTCTGTTTTTTTCTTGGCGTTGGATGATTTATGTCACTGCTGCTTCTTCTCTGATGGCGTTTTTTGATCCATGGCTGCGGACTGCTTCGTGTAGGAGACGACCCATGCGTGCTGAACCCACAGGGTTTAGATGAGTGCCATCCTTGCGGAACAGAGTAGGCTGGTTGTAGAAGAGAGAGAGAGAGAGAGAGAGAGAGAGAGAGAGAGAGAGAGAGAGAGAGAGAGAGAGAGAGAGAGAGAGAGAGAGAGAGAGAGAGAGAGAGAGAGAGAGAGGGGGGGGGGAGTAGCCGCCATATTATTAAACCCTCATAATCGAAATAAGCAGAAACAAGTACGTAGTGTTCTTTCTGAAATTAAATGAGACTTAATCCTATATCAGAAAATGGAACTCGGTTATTTTATCTTCATTCGATATAGGGTTGGTAGCTCCCTCCTCACTTTCATAAAATACGGAGGTAAGTCCTAAATTACCTGACTGGAATTTTTTGGTCCTGTAATTTGAAAACTGCGACTGAGTAGAGCGAAAAGATGAACATACAAAAACTTCAGAACATACATATATTTATATACAGTAAATGTATGGACACACGGAGCTTGAAGCACTTTAAGTCATAGACGGAGGGAAAACTGATTGAGGGAGAGAGTTTCAGAGCTTACTTGCTGAGTCTCTACCCTTTCAAGAAGTGCGGTATGGGTGGAAACTTCCCAAGCACAAAAACAATACTCGATACATCGGCGTACTGTGCTCCTGTACAGAGTAGGAAGCTGTGCTAGGGTAAAGAACCCACGGAGACGGTTGAAAACACCTAACTTCTGGGAAGCTGTTTTAGCAAGAGTGGTAATATGTTCTTTCCAAGAAAGGTCAGAAGATAGAGGCACACTAAGAATATTGAGAGAAGCCGAAGAGTTGATCTGTGTATTGTTGAAGAGTAAGGGATAGTTGTGTGGAAGATTGTGACGGGTAGATAGATGGATGAAGAGAGAAGAAAGTAGAAAGGACGAGAAAGAAAGAGATGGAAGAAGTAGGGAAAATATAGCCATATATATATATATATATATATATATATATATATATATATATATATATATATATATATATATATATAAGATAATAGATGAATAGAGAAAAGGGACGAAAACGGAAGATATGAAAAGTGTAAAAGAAGAAGGAAGATAGAAAGGCCAAGATAAGAAGAGTACGAAAAAAAAATTGAATAAATAAAAGAGCACAGGAACAAAGATAAAGGGAAAATTAAAAGAAGGGAAGTAGATAGAAGAAGAAAGAAGCAAAACAAGAAGAGAGTAGAACAGAGAGGAAGTTAACAGAGTCAAAAACACGATGAAAGAAAATAATAGTAAAATGGGAGGCGATAATATAACGTGAGAGCAAAATGCGGAG
Organism: Lithodes maja; assembly: GCA_037953745.1. Lineage (NCBI taxonomy): Eukaryota > Metazoa > Arthropoda > Malacostraca > Decapoda > Lithodidae > Lithodes > Lithodes maja. Next base: position 21,464 of record JBAKBP010020846.1, on the reverse strand, counting down.
AAGATACATATATGTGAAGAATATTACATAAACTATACATATGGGAGGTGAAGGGCAGAACATAACCTATTTATAAAGGAGGTGATGGCTGGCACATACATTGTATACGTGTTGGTGGCTACCGATATGAATATATATATATTATATATATATATATAAAACTTCAATTTCAATATTTTTAAATATGGCTCGGGTTCATTCATTGTTTATCAATAATTATGTTACCCAAACTTGTTTGGTAAAGATATGTAAAGTTATGTCCGGAATATATGATTATATTCTCTATTGCTTGTTGGTTTGAATGTCGTAGCAGTTGTATGTTCCCTCTATTGCTCATAATGACATAGAGTTGCAAACAGGCTGTATGTCCTCAGAGGTTTATGTAACGTATTGACAAGACCTGGTGTGATCAAGTCTCGTTTCCTTTGCATGTGCACACGTTGCACAATTTACTCTTTGGTGCAATCATATAGTCATATGATTTATCCATTTATTTCCATTGTATATTATTATAACAATATTTGCTTAGCACAGATTTAGTTACTTTCTGCCTATATATAAGAGATATAAGAATGATTTCATAAACTGCATACGATATCGAAAAAACAAATAATTGCGAGCAATACTACTTAGTGAAAGAATGTTCAAAGTAAGAGAAAATAGAATAGCAAAACATTGTCTGACATAGCCTACAGTGAAGGTGTTGTGTTCGAAGTTTAAGTAAAATTAGGAGCAGATTGCTACACTGTAGAACATTATCAGTTTAAAGAAGGAATGAAAAAGGTATTACATTGTATATAATAATTTACCCTTCCAAGTTATGTTGCTACCGTAAACTCTTATAATACAAGAATATACATATAAATAAAGTAATCCATGGTAAATTACTATCAATATGCCCAACAATATTTAATTAACCTTTTCTATACCTATTATTTCTTTACAATGTACACAAAATCGCCACCGAATATATTTTTTCCATTATAACCAAATTAAATTTGGAGGGAAGAGTTAAAACAATATTACGAGAATATATGTTAGATACAATGATAAAGTTCCCTTACACTTTCCCTTCATGTCTTAACTTCGTCACGTCTTACAAACAATCCAATTTGTTTGTTATATTTCGTTATCCGACACAGGTAGGGAGAGCATTAATTTAAGTGTTGCTTTGTTACCCTACACTCCTCTCTCCCTATACCCACTATTATATTTTCTACCATCTTCTTTATTTCACCCCCCCCCCCCATTTCCTTTCCTCCCTCTCTCCTTCCATACTCCTCCACTATCTCCTTTCCTTCCCCCCCACCTCTCTCTCTCTCCTTCCATACCTTTCCTACTATCTCCTTCATTAAAGGCCGAAAAACACGAGGATTTCAATTTTTAAATTTTCCGGTGATATTTGGGGACTGAATGAAAATATTTCACCGGGATCTCATTTTGGCTGGAAACAAGAGGGAACCAACACATTGGTTTGCTCAAGTTTCCAGTTTCCCGATACTGGCTTTTTTTTTTTTTTTTAAATCATAAGGCTTGGCCACCTCTTTTACGAAACGAAAAACAAAAGAGGTTCAGTAATCCGTTTGTTTATGTGTATTCCACTATATCCCAAGTACCAGAAACATCAGGATTATCTTCGGCTCTTTTTAAATATATCTGCCAAAGCACAATGCATCCGACCTTGTGACTGGTCCAAAGATGCACAAATATAATTATGTGAATTGATAGGGTAGTGCAGAGTAATATGAGACGCTGGAATATTCCTCTCCTTCTTTTCTGCTTATTCTTTTTCGTCTTCATCTTCTTTTCTTTCTCTTCATCTTCTTTTCTTTCTCTTCTTCTTCTTCTTGACAACAACCAAACTACAAACAAATAACTGACGATAAAAAATATATGGTCGTAATCTGGTAATATAACCAGAGAATACAACAAGGGGGTTCCATTTGGAATGAGTTGCCAAACATCACATAACGTGCCGTTGTAAAGGCTTATCCCTCAATACCTTCTCCTTCACCTGACATCCCCAGTCTCCACCTGATTAGGCTTCCCCGTGTGAACACTCATAACAAAGCCACTCCAACAGCTTCCTCTCTCTCCAACATCCCTTCTCCCCTCTCTACACTCTTCAGAAATAGGAATAGTAGAAATAGGAAAATAGGAAAAGTAGAATGTATATACAAGGTGCCGTTGTAAAGGCTTATCCCTCAATACCTTCACCTGACCTGACCTGACTTTTTCCCGATAGTCAGAAAACTTGTGGAGAATGCAGCCACCTGTCCTGAGCTATCACCGGGGACTGGAAAAACAACCCTGCTGGTGTGACTCGGCCTTTATTCCTTAAAGTGGTCCACCGGCTTTTTTTTCTCTTTATCTCCCTCTCTATTTGGCTTGTATCCATTCGGCCCCATTCAGCCTACTGTTTTAAGACGTTTATCCCCATCCAGGTGTAAATATTTTCCTGGCGAGCGGTAGCGAGGCAGCATATAATTATATATTTTTGTTTTAACAGCAAGCTAAATTTGTACATTTTTCAATAGAAAATGGATTTCTCCATACAATAGTGGCTCGCTATCGCTCGCCAGGAAGAAATCGACACCTGGATGGGGATAAGTCTTAAAACAGTTGGCTTAATAGGGGCCGAATGGATACAAGCCAGGGAAAGAGAGAAAAGGAGAGAAAGATAAAAAAAAAGCCGGTGACCCCCCTTAATTATCTCCTTCCCCCCTCCCCCCTCTCCGTCGTATTGTCCTCCCCCAATCTCCCTTCCTCCATATTATAATAATAATGTATACACCACTATTTTCCAACACCATATGGCACCACAGACACTTTAGACTTGCGGGTGCCTCTGGCACCCAGGCCTGTGGAGGCAGCAAGTCCTTCAGTTCACACCAGACTCTTACATAACCAACCAGCGTCTCGGCGCTCCTGTACTCAACCCTAGCCAATAAAGGATTGAAGAGTACTGGTGTTATATCTTCATTCATCTTTATTATATGGCGCAGTGTATATCAGTATCTGAACCTACATGGAGAACCTGCACTACCTAGCTGAGGCTGCAGCTGCTGTGGAAGCCGGCTTGCCGCCATGCGGTCCCTACCTGGCTACATCTACCTCCCAACCGGTCGAGCCTTCATTGCCCGATGCCCTGTCTCCATACCCATCCATCATCTACTTGAATGAAAGGATCGACGCCCTCCAATCGAGTATTGCCACCTTTCTACAGCATCACCAGGACCAGCAGCATCTACAACTACAACATCGCCCCGCGACAGCTCCACCACCGCCCCGCCAGGATCTACAACATCGCCCCGCGACAGCTCCACCACCGCCCCGCCAGGATCTCCAGCCCCACCAGCCTCTACAACATCAGCCCCAGGCCAGTAATGTTACCCACCAGGCTGACCCATCCTTTGCCTCACACCCCACCAGTGATACACTTATTCATCCCTCTACACAGACACCCACACCTCATACATCTCCCCATGTCTCAGTGCCCCACCATATGCCAGCTACCCATGTCTCAGTGCCCCACCATATGCCAGTTACTCCCCACATGTCTTTATTACATATGAACATGACCAATCCCTTTACCCACCCTCTCAAGAGCGAACATCCCACACCCTCCCCAACTGACGGCCAGGCCCACACTGGTGTCGGTAGCGACGGTCGGTATTACGGCGGCCATTATGCCCCCCCTGGCTATCGTACGGCTGGCACCAACCCTCACGGCGCAGCCCCTTCTGCGCATGACGTCATCATACCACCACCACCTCAAGTCCCACCAACACCTCAAGTCCCTTCCTACCCTGCCCAGCCACGCCCCGCCACGCCCCGCCGGGCTGCCCCTACGCGGCCCCAGGCCGCTTTACACATGCCGGGACACGCCCTACGCAAATTCTGGGCTGATTGGGAGGTCTACAAGCGGCTCGTCCTTCTACCACCTCATGAGGCTACCATCGAGCTCTACCAGACGTGCGACCCTGCCCTTCAGAGCGCCATATTTGCTCACAATCAGGCGTTCTCCTCATTGCCAGAAATCGACCTAGCAACTCTCATCACACAACTCGTCCACCGACAACGGAACCGCGCAGCCGCTCGCCACCACTTCCGGTCTCTTCTCCAACAACCTACTGAACAGATCCGGGACTACGTCACGCGTATTACGGAGGCCACTTTGGACTGTGGCTTTACCTGCCCCTGTTGCCACACTGATGTCTCTGACGAACGCATACGGGACCAAGTGACTATCGGGATTAGTGATTCGTCCCTTCAGCAAGATGTTTTAACTAAGGACCGCACCCTACCTACCTTACAAGATGTTATCAACTACTGTGTGGGGTTCGAATCTGCGGCACTCGATCAGACGGCAATGCAACCGGGGGTACATGCTGTGAAATCACCATACCAGCGTCTCAAGAGTACTTACCCACGCCCCGCCCCTATCCAGCCCCCCGCCCAACCTACTCAGCCCCCGTCGCACGCCCCACCACCTCCCCACGTCGGCCCCACTTCATCTCCCACACGTTGCTCCGGGTGTGGCCTATCTTCACATTCACAAGCCCAACGATCTTCGAAGTGTCCTGCATGGGGCAAGACCTGCACGGCGTGTAATAAACCTAACCACTTTGCCAAGGTTTGTAAATCCACCTCTTCCCAGTGCAGTGGGTGCGGCCTATCCACACACTCTCGAGCCGAACGCCCATCCAAATGCCCTGCTTGGGGCAAGACCTGCCCGTCATGCAACAAACTCAACCATTACTCAACAGTTTGTCACTCCACGCCCTCACCTTCATCCGCGGCTGTTATCATTGGTACTATCAAACAGGCTGTTAACAAACCACCACCCGCCCGGCTCCCCTCCTTGCCCATTACCATTTCTACTGCCATGTCGCCCCACTCTCACCCCACCAGTGTCACGGCCCACCCTGACACGGGCGCCCAAGTATCTGTGGCTGGTTTGCAATTACTACGGGCACTGGGCCTCCACCGCCACCACCTACAGCCTACACACCAACGGATCACGGCCGTGGGGGGTCACACTCTCCAGGTCCTGGGTTATATGCCGACTACCATTACCGCCACCGACGTTGCCGGCACCCCCTACACTACTTCTGATGATATTTTTATTATTCAGGCACAGTCACCGTTATTTATTAGCATTTCAGCTTGTAGGGCACTACATATCATCCCTCCCGACTTCCCCACACCTACCCCCTGCATGGCCGCCCACACAGCCCAACCACCACCCACCTTGACCAGGACCCCTCCACCACACCGGCCCACTTCCCTCCCCTTCCCACCTAACGACCTGCACCTGTCTGACCTTCGTGATTGGTTCTTGTCACAGTTTGCATCTTCAGCATTTAACACCACCAGCGGCCCACTCCCCACGATGTCTGGCCCTCCCATGCACATCCATATCAAGCCTGGCGCATCTCCACGTGCCGTGCACACCCCTGCCCCTATACCACATCATTGGAAGGCCCAGGTCAAAGCAGATCTCGACAGGGACGTCGCACTGGGCATTATTGAGCCTGTCCCCATCGGTACCCCTACTACCTGGTGTTCTAGGATGGTGGTGGTCGCCAAGAAAACTGGACAACCCCGCCGTACAGTTGACCTGCAGGCACTCAACCACGCCTGCCTTCGGGAGACACATCACACCCCGAGCCCATTCAACTTGGCCCAATCCATCCCTGCAGGCACTCGTAAGACGGTCCTCGACGCCTGGAATGGATACCATGCTGTTCTACTCGACGAATCCAGCAGGGAGGCTACGACTTTTATCACAGAATTTGGGCGTTACAGGTATATCAGGGCCCCTCAAGGTTACTTGGCAGCTGGCGACGCCTATACCCGACGCTTCGACGCAATCATACAGGCTGTCCCTCGTAAGGTGAAGTGTGTCGACGACTCCCTTTTGTGGGACTCTTCAGTCGAGGAGGCATTTTGGCACACTTTTGATTACCTGGCCCTCTGTGCAACCAACGGTGTCACTTTCAACCCTGACAAGTTTACCTTCGCCGCCCCTTCAGTTGACTTCGCCGGACTCACCATCACAGACACTGGAATTAAGCCATGCACGTCCATGATTAAGGCCATCCGTGACTTTCCCACGCCCACAGACATCACGGGAGCCCGGTCGTGGTTTGGTCTCGTTGAACAGGTCGCCTGGGCCTTCAGCATCAAACCGGAAATGGCGCCCTTCCGGGAACTTGTGCAGTCCAAAACCCCCTTCCACTGGGATGAGGCACTCGACCGTACCTTTGCCACATCTAAGGACCACATCACACACCTGGTGGAGGAAGGGGTCTGTTCCTTCGAGATCGGCAGACCCACGTGCCTCGCCACAGACTGGAGCAAAACCGGCCTTGGCTTCCTCCTACTCCAACAACATTGTTCCTGCCCCACCGCATCTGCCCCCACCTGTTGCAAGGTCGGTTGGAAACTTATCTTCGCCGGCTCCCGTTTTACCACACCTGCGGAGTCCCACTACGCACCCGTCGAAGGCGAGGCTTTAGCAGTGGCTGACGCCCTTGACAGATGCAGAATGTTTGTCCTGGGCTGCCCTGACCTCGTCGTCGTCGTGGACCACAGACCTCTACTGCACATCCTTAACGACCGGTCCCTTGACAACATACCAAACCCTCGCCTGTTCAAGATTAAGGAACGTACCCTACGATACCAGTTCATCATTCAACATACGCCTGGCAAATGGCACCGCGGCCCTGACGCTGTTTCCCGCTACCCGACCAGGCCCTCCGCGGACGCCCATGATGTGCATAGTGCGGCCGCCAGCGAGCTCGATATCCACTCAGTTGCCTTGGCCTCCCTCACCATGCTCGCCGCCATACCTGACCCAGTTGTATCATGGTCTGACCTTAAATCTGCCGGCCAACAAGACAGCGAGTATACCTCCCTTCTTCAGACCATCCCCGAGGGCTTCCCGGACTCCAGAGAGGCGACCGCCCCACCACTACGACAGTTCTGGGGTGTTAGAGACCGCCTCACTTCCGTCGACGGGGTAGCCCTCATGGATCAACGACCAGTCATCCCCCATCATCTTCGGTCCAGAGTCTCGAGGCCCTTCACTCAGCTCATCAGGGTATGACTGGCATGAAGGCCCGTGCACGTGCGAGTGTTTACTGGCCAGGTATTGACAAGGCCCTACGCAACTGCCTGAATACCTGCCACTACTGCCGCGCCCACGCCCCGTCCCAGCCGAAAGAGCCACTCATGTCATCTGACTCACCCCAATGGCCATACGACCAGGTAGCCGCCGATTTTTTTCAGCACCAGGGCAAACACTACCTGGTCTACGTCGATCGCTTCTCCAGCAATGTCCACATCTTCTACCTGCCACCAGGTAAATGTGATGCTCACCACCTCATCTCGGCGTGCCGTACCCTCTTCACCCACTACGGAGCACCCCGGGTACTGGCGAGCGATGGTGGGCCCCAGTTCACAGCCGGGGACTTCCAAGAATTCCTGGCACATTGGGGTGTGTCACAGCGGGTCAGCTCTGCGTTCTACCCTCAGTCTAATGGCCGCGCCGAGCTGGCTGTTAAAGCAGCCCGCCGCATCATCGCGGACTGTACATCCCCCACTGGCTCTCTCGACAACAACGCCGCAGCCCGCGCCCTCCTCCAATACAGGAACACACCCCTCTCTACCATTGACAAGTCACCAGCTCAACTTCTCTTCGGCAGGACCCTACGGGACCACGTCCCCTGCAATCCTGCACTTCTCCACCTCCACCCCCACTGGCTTCTCTCGGCCGAAGCTCGTGAGGCAGCCCTTTTTCACCGTAACGCTGCCCTAGCCACATACTATAATGCTTCAGCCCGGCCTTTATCACCACTCCACGTCGGTGACCGGGTCTCCGTCCAGAACCAGGGGGGCAACAACCCGACACGGTGGAACAAGACTGGCACTGTAGTGGAGGTGCATCCACACCGCCAGTATACCATCCGGGTGGATGGGTCGGGGCGAGCCACGCTCCGCAACCGCCGCTTCCTACGACAGCTTCGTCTACCGCCCTCCACTCAACCTACACTGCCCGACTCCACCATCGCCTCGTCGGACACCAATAGGGGGGGGGGGGGGGGGAGATATAATAATAATGTATACACCACTATTGTCCAACACCATATGGCACCACAGACACTTTAGACTTGCGGGCGCCTCTGGCACCCAGGCCTGTGGAGGCAGCAAGTCCTTCAGTTCACACCAGACTCTTACATAACCAACCAGCGTCTCGGCGCTCCTGTACTCAACCCTAGCCAATAAAGGATTGAAGAGTACTGGTGTTATATCTTCATTCATCTTTATTATACATATTATCTCCTTCCTTGTCCTCCCTTCCTCGTTTCTTAATCCCTTGCACTCTCTTTTTGCTTCCCCTCTCTCTCTCGTTCTCACCTTCCTTACTGCCCTCCCTCCTTCCTTACCCCTCCCTCTATCTCCTCTTCTCCCCGTCTCCTTTCTTAACCCCTACCTCTATCTTATTCCCTCTCTTTATCCTTCCTCATTCCTCTTCCTTCGTTTCTCATTCCCCCTTTCCTTCCAAATTTCTACCCCTCTTATCTCTCCTTCCATACTCTCTCTCTCTCTCTCTCTCTCTCTCTCTTTACCCTTTCCACTACCTCCTTTCCTCCCTCTCTCCTTCCTTACTCTCTCCCATTAGTTCTGTTCCTCCCTCTTTCATCCCTTATTTCCTTCTCCCTCCCAAACGACCTTGAACTTGGTAATTGGTGGAATACAGAAATATACGACTGAGTGAACACAAATATGAAAAAGTCTATTACCGTACAAAGTTTTCCACGTAAATCCAAAATCTCTTTCAAATAAAAGCGCGTTTAACTTCCATGAATTGTATACAAATAGTATCCATACCGGTAACTATGCTATGTCCCTATCTTACAGTTAAAATAAACTACCATAAAATTATTATCCTTCGCAAATTTGTAAATAAAAGAGAGACTTCTAAAACACAAATTCCACTAAATCCGATTCAGTAAAACAAAAAGTCCTCTTCTTCCTTTACCTCATGAAAAATACCATTTCTGACAAATTGTTACAACTGAAATTTATAACTACAGTATTTCCTCCTCTTTAATAAAAACTACAATTATATATTAAACAACCTTTATGAAGGAAATAATTCATTACCTGATAAATACAAATCAATATATTATTATATATTGCATAAAAAGTACTGCAAAAAAAATAAAAAATCCCGAGGGAATACTTGTATTCCACTAATCATAAAAGGAATTGTTATATTTTTAACTCACAGAATAATTTACAACATATGCGTTCATGGTTGAAATATCTTTTTGAGTCTTTGATGTTTTATGATACCGTTTGACACGCTTTTAGTAAATGCAGCTGACGTTGATATTTTTTTCTGAAAGCTCTTGGTCCCTCACAAACGATTCATAGAAACAATATAAGTGCATAAGGTAGAGTAGCCAATTAGTACGGTGCTACAATTAGTACGTGGTATCATAACTGTTAAAGATAATCGAGTTACTATAGTGTCAAAATACACCTTATACTATCGTACACTTTGATACAAATTTTATGAATAAAACTTCAAATTTTTGAGGGTAGAAAAATGTATACATTTTGCGTAGTAATTAGAACACCGCGTACGAATTGGCAACTCCTCCCTCATGCAGGACTAGTACAGGTAATTAACCCTCTCCGACATATGACGCGATTTTGAGCCTATTAGGGATACTTTAAAGCCTTTGTTACCATCAGGGGTATTTAGAAACCTTTAGTTTAGTTACTTCAACCTCTGCAGTTGTCTTTGAGTTAGCTGTGGGCAGAAAACTAATTTTGGAGAGGTACGGTAATTATAAGAGTGAAATAATTCTATTTCTTATTGCTAATCTGGCAACCTCTGCGTCATATGTGCGTGAAAGTATTAACGCGAAACCTCAAAATACTGTACAGCACCAAATGTGTGTTATCCTCCATAAACACTGCACACAGTGGGACACATTGTAAGTGCAATAATTCCAATACTTAATGGAAATATTTAGCAAAATGGAATTAATTCAAAATACATTTATAATATGCATCAAATACAATTTCAAAAAAGATTAGAAAGTGTAAGGATTAGTATACACAACTATTTAACATGAAATTGTGATAATAGCAATACATGAGTGCTGTTACAATGAGTGTTGTATATTGCTCACACATATTAAAGTGTAGATAACTGCCGCAAGGAATGTGAACCAGAGATGAGTGCATGGATCTCTCATATTATTGTTAGTGTTAGCAATACTTATAACACAAACATTGGAATCAAAATAATTTAGTCCACTGCATAAACACGATATTACGAAATACTAAAAAATATGTTCAAACTGATTCCAACCCGGGCAAATAATTCTAACAATCGACCAATGAAAAAATAAACAAAATAAACGAATATACAGTATACTCCAAATTGGTTGTATAAGCTGTACTCTTAAGTTATTTGTAATGTATAACGTGAGTGAAGAAATGTCTCTAATGTCAAATAACCTAAAACCCAACTAACAGTGAGCTGGATAAATACAAAAGACAAACAATAGCAACGGGGATTTATTACAATAATAAAAAGAGAAAAAAAAAAACACTATATAAAAAGTTTGTCTGTTTCACTGCCATTCGAAAGTATTATGTGTCGTTATAAAAGTACGGTAATTTCCATATTCATTGAATACAGTATAGAAATGCCAACCGGTAATGGTGTTTTGAAATTTCAACATATTATATACAGTATAGAGTTTACTATTGCACAATTAAAATTTGGCCTTTGTTTGATATTAACCTACAGTATATACATATATTGTGTGTATATTATGAACAAATAATAACTATTTAAGCATCATTTGAGGAGGAGCACTTTATTGACAACATGACCTGAAGAAGCTATCTGCGGAACGTTGTCAGTAAAGTGCTCCTCCTCAACTGGTGCTTACATTTATTATGTCAACTTTTCATAGATCTCCTCAACTGGTGCTTACATTTATTATGTCAACTTTTCATAGATAATTTAACAATAATAACTATATTAAAGATGAAGTACCTCCAGAGCCAGCAATCACTTTATTATCCTTTCCGCTGCCATAAGTCAGTACCAACATATTAAAATTAATGATCTCTTTAAGGAAAAAATATATATATATATATATATATATATATATATATATATATATATATATATATATATATATATATATATATATATATATACCCTAGATGGGTTGTTGACCAAGGCTGATGAGTCCCAGTCACCTTTTTCTACCCTTGATTCGCTTTACTCTTTTCCGCTTTTCTTTTAATTGAATTTACACTTTGTCTCCCCTTCCATTCGCGGAGTTCTTACATTTTTGCCATTGTATTTATTGAAGTGGTTTCCGATTCTAAATGGTAAAGGTATGGTCATAAACTAGTTGGTTAATGGAGAATATAAAGAGAGGGATATAGATATAAGAACGGGAGGAAAGGAGAAGACAGGAGAGGAGAGGAGGGAGAGGCAAGACAGCAAAGGAAGGAGAAGACGAGCGATGAATACAGGAGAGGAAGAGAGGGAAGGAAAGTCGAGGAGAGGACGGAAGGAGAGAAGGGTGGAAGGAAGGTGAGAAGGGGAGTAGACGGAAGGAGAGTCGATGAGAGGATGGAAGGAGAGAAGAGGAGTGGACGGAAGGAGAGAAGGGGAGTGGACGGAAGGAGAGAAGAGGAGTGGACGGAAGGAGAGAAGAGGAGTGGACGGAAGGAGAGAAGAGGAGTGGACGGAAGGAGAGAAGAGGAGTGGACGGAAGGAGAGAAGGGGAGTGGACGGAAGGAGAGAAGGGGAGTGGACGGAAGGAGAGAAGGGGAGTGGACGGAAGGATAGAAGAGGAGTGGACGGAAGGAGAGAAGAGGAGTGGACGGAAGGAGATAAGGGGAGTGGACGGAAGGAGAGAAGAGGAGTGGACGGAAGGAGAGAAGAGGAGTGGACGGAAGGAGATAAGGGGAGTGGACGGAAGGAGAGAAGGGGAGTGGACGGAAGGAGAGAAGGGGAGTGGACGGAAGGAGAGAAGGGGAGTGGACGGAAGGAGAGTCGAGGAGTGGACGGAAGGAGAGTCGAGGAGTGGACGGAAGGAGAGAAGAGGAGTGGATGGAAGGAGAGAAGAGGAGTGGATGGAAGGAGAGAAGGGGAGTGGACGGAAGGAGATAAGGGGAGTGGACGGAAGGAGAGTCGAGGAGTGGACGGAAGGAGAGTCGAGGAGTGGACGGAAGGAGAGAAGAGGAGTGGACGGAAGGAGAGAAGGGGAGTGGACGGAAGGAGATAAGGGGAGTGGACGGAAGGAGAGTCGAGGAGTGGACGGAAGGAGAGAAGAGGAGTGTACGGAAGGAGAGAAGAGGAGTGGACGGAAGGAGAGAAGAGGAGTGGACGGAAGGAGAGAAGAGGAGTGGACGGAAGGAGAGAAGAGGAGTGGACGGAATGAGAGAAGAGGAGTGGACGGAAGGAGAGAAGGGGAGTGGACGGAAGGAGAGAAGAGGAGTGGACGGAAGGAGAGTCGAGGAGTGGACGGAAGGAGAGAAGAGGAGTGGACGGAAGGAGAGAAGAGGAGTGGACGAAAGGAAATAAGGGGAGTGGACGGAAGGAGAGAAGGGAAGTGGACGGAAGGAGAGAAGAGGAGTGGACGGAAGGAGAGAAGAGGAGTGGACGGAAGGAGAGAAGAGGAGTGGACGGAAGAAGAGAAGGATAGTGGACGGAAGGAGAGAAGGGAAGTGGATGGAAGGAGAGAAGAGGAGTGGACGGAAGAAGAGAAGAGGAGTGGATGGAAGGAGAGAAGAGGAGTGGATGGAAGGAGAGGATACAAAGAAAGGAGATGAAGGCAGTGCAGACCCGAAGAGAAGAAAGGACAATAACAGAGCAGATAAAGTTAGGAAGGCGAGGAGAGGAAAGAAGAGACTGGCTAAATAGTGAAGTGAACAAAGGAAGTGAAGCAAGAAGAAACCGAAAAAAAAAGTGTGCGTGTGTCTCTCTCTCTCTCTCTCATTCATTAGCCTTAAGTCAGTCTATCTCCTTTAACTCTATTATTATACCACTCCGTCTCGTCTCTCTTTCTATTTAATTTGTCTCCTTTCCTCCTTTCTCCCTTCCTCCTTTCGCTTTCCTCCCTGTCCCCATTATTTTTCCCCATTCTATTTTTCACTGTTCTCCCTTCCCCCTTTCTCCCATTCTCTTTTCTACCTTCAATCATTCCTCCCTTTCCCCATTCTCCCTTCTCATTTTGTCTGTTCTCCCTTTAATAATTTCTGTTCTTTCTCTCCCATTTCCACTCATCATTTATTCTTGGCCTATCCACTTTCCACCAACCTTCCCTGTGGCACACAATCTTCGTCTACCTTTATAAATGTCTTTATTGTATGGCCATTTACCGGAGGGCGTGGAGGATGGGGAGAGAGTATTTTACTTTGATAATCTTTCTTTACCCTTTATGTGGGGAGAGTATTTTGTTTTGATACTCTTTAATTATCCTTTATATGGAGAGAGTATTTTGCTTTGGTATTCTTCCTCTACCCTTTAGGTGGGGAGAGTATTTTGTTTTGATATTCTTTCTTTACGCTTTAGGTGGGAAGAGTATTTTGTTTTGATATTCTTTCTTTACCTTTCATGTGGGAAGAGTATTTTGCTTTGATATTATTTTCTTTGGGGAGAGTATTTTGTTTTGATATTATTTTCTTTGGGGAGAGTATTTTGTTTTGATATTCTGTGTTTACCCTTTTCTATCTGTAGTAGAAAATAAGTCCTGATCACATTGGTGGGCCGTAAGGTATGTGTAGTCAGTGTATTATGATGTAACTCTGTATAACTCCAGCTCTCACAATTATTACCCACCCTACCATCATCATTCCGGCTCCCTAGCAACGCCTAATATCATTATTTTCACACATCCCTTCACTTAAGGGAGCCCACCTCGCTTATTTTCTCTTTCTCTCCCTCTCTCTTTGGCGGTTATCCATTCGGCCCCATTCAGCCTACTGTTTTAAGACGTTTACCCCCATCTAGATGTCAATATTTTCCTGGTGAGCGGCAGCGAGCCAGCATATATATATTTTTGTTTTGACAGCAATCTAAATTTGTAAATTTTTCGATAGAAAAAATTTCTCCATTTAATGCAGGCTCGCTATCGCTCGCCAGGAAAAAATCGATACCTGGATGGGGATAAACGTCTTAAAACAGTTGGCTGAATGGGGCCGAACGGATACAAGCCAGGGAAAGAGACAAAAGGAGAGAAAGATAAAAACAAAGCCGGTGACCCCCCTTAACTAACTCTAACTCTCGCTTTCTCTCTAATCGGTTGGCTAATGTACAAAGTTCATAACAAACATGGAATTTAAATCATTTAACATAAGGCAGTAACAGAAGATTACGGGCAAAGTCTTAAGTTTCATAATTACGTTTTATTATCGCACTAAAAACAAAACACTTAATTTTGGTGTGTAATCTTATAGTGGATTGACACGAGATCATTTTCCTGCAACCTTATTCCGCCACTCTGATCAGACAGGCTCGGATATATACTGGTTAAGGGGGAGGTAGTCGCTTTTTCTGGACACCCTTCTCCCTCATGATTAGCATATTAGTTTTGAGATTTAAAGACGTTCGGTACGTTAGTTTGGCGATTTTGAGACCTTCCACCTCATTTCTTTGTCAATATTAAGACCTTTCGTGCCATTTAGGTGTCGATTTTATTCTGGCGAGCGATAGCGAGCCTGAAGTTTTAGAAGGAAGCGGCCTTCGGCCGGGATTTTTTTTTTTACCGAGAAATGTACAAATGTATCTTGAAAGGGGGTCCAGGGGGTGTTTTTTTTTAAAGCTTGATGGAGGTCTAGCTAGGAAACTCAAAATAAATTAATAAATTAATATATAGAAAAAATAAATGAAATAGCACTACCCCCTTAAGGGGAGATTTCCACTCGAGGGATTTTTTCCTGGACCCCTTTCTCCCTCATGTTTAGCCCCATTGCTTTTGAGATTTTAAGACGTTCGCCCTAGTAGTTTGGACATTTTAAGACATTTTGCCCCATTTCTGTCAATTTTAAGGCCTTTCGTGCCATTAAAGTGTCAATTTTTTCCTGGCGAGCGATAGCGAGCCTGTAATTTAAGAGCAACTGGCCTCCGGCCGGGAAATTTTTCTACCGAAAAATGTACAAATTTATCTTGAAAGGGGGTCTAGGGGGTGTAATTTTAAGCTTTATGAAAACGTAGGGAACAAACTAAATACCTCCCCTTAAAGAACTGTGTCACGCATAATCATCTACCTGGAGTCTACATGCCGGTACCAGAGGCTACATGCCGGTACCAGAGTCTACATGCCGGTACCAGAGTCAAATAATCTAAAAAAAATTGCCACACTAAACTTGCGAATAAAAAGTCGCCGAATTTTATTTTTCCTGAGCCGTGTAAACCCGAGTAGACCAGTAGTAAAACTCGGTAGACCACAAAAATCCTTGACTATTCTCTCCTCCATGTTCTCCTGTCTTGACACACACACACACACACACACACACACACACACACACACACACACACACACACACACTCTCTCTCTCGCTCTCTCTCTCTCTCTCTCTCCCCCTTCACTCGTACTATGAAAATATATCGCTAAAATGAGCAGAACGAGAACGCAAATTAAAAAAAAAAAATCACATACCAATATCATTATTACAGTCTAGGCTATACTGTATAAATTATGGAGTTTGCCTCTATATTGCAGTTTCTATATATTGTAGTTTGCCTTTAAATTATAGTCTCTATATAATGTAGTTTGCCTTTAAGAGGGGTCACCGGCTTTTTTATCTTTTTCTCCTTTTCTCTCTTTCCCTGGCTTGTATCCATTCGGCCCCATTCAGCCAACTGTTTTAAGACGTTTATCCCCATCCAGGTGTTGATTTCTTCCTGGCGAGCGATAGCGAGCCAGCATTGTATGGAAAAATCCGGCTTCGCCGGCACGCTACCGCTCGCCAGGAAAATATTGACACCTGGATGGGGGTAAACGTCTTAAAACAGTACGGTAGGCTACATGGGGCCGAATGGATAAAAGCCAGAGAAAGAGAAAGGGAGAGAAAAAAAAAACAGGTGACCCACCTTAATTAATGACAATAACGAGATCATAAACGGCTTATAATATAAACGGTTACTTGGGCTTGTGAACGTTAACATTACAGTAACAATGCTGACAGTTCTGTGGCTGTAAATATAAGGGAATATTGGTAATCCGTCCAATCAGATTACTACAATATTATTTTAGCTACTTGTAGACGATTAAAATATGCTTAGGAAGGACCACTGGAGAGAGAGAGAGAGAGAGAGAGAGAGAGAGAGAGAGAGAGAGAGAGAGAGAGAGCGATGGGGGGTGGGGGGGGGGGGTTACTCACATTACAGGTTCGCCTATCCTCTGCCAACCAACACTCACCTGTAACAAACACAACAACATTAACAACAACAACAACAACAACATTTATATTGAGGATACACTTCACCCAATCAGTTATTATGTTAACCTTATATAAGCCGACGTTGGTGTTCTTATCATCCCCTGTTCCGCCTCATTAGTTTGGAGAGTTTAAGACACTTAGCCCCGTTAGATAAACGATTATATGTTTCGTTCCACTCAGGTGTCAATATTTATCTGGTCAAGCGATAACGAGCCTGTAATCTAGGAAATTCATCAGGGCCAAAATACTACAAAAAAAAAAATAATAATAAATAAATAAATAAATAAATAAATAAAAAATAAATAAATAAAAAACAACTCGATGATAATGTTAGAACCCCCCCCCCCCCCCCCAAGATGTCGGACGACCGTGTATTTTTTTTTTTTTTTTTTTTTTTTTTTAAAGACCTCCGTCTACGTATTGTGATAAACCTGTTATCCTCCGGCAAATTGTGGGGTTGAGTGAGTGAAGGGGGGGACAGTGAATGAAGGAGGATACATGTTTTTCATAATACGTGTTGCTAGCCCCAAACGCGCGAGCAACTGTGGCTTTCAACCATCCGACACATCCCCCTTTTATTTATGTGCATCACACATGTTACATACAAATAAAGTTTATGTTTTGTTTTACCCTACTGTGGAAAGACTACGGATACACCACTCCTGCCCGGGCCTCACACAGTGGCATGACCCAGTCCAGTCGAACTGAGCTCATGACGCTGGTGGCATTGCCCTGGAGGATAGCCATCCCTAGTCTTTGCTTGAGCCAGAGGGTTTCCCGGGGTTCTCCTGAAACTTCTCTGATTTTACGGCCTATTTCATTCACCATCTTAAGGGTGGTAGGGCCGAAGACTCCTGAAGTTTCGAATGCCAGGGGCTCGAACTGATGATTTCTGGCGATGGCTTGATATTTTTCTCGCTTTTTATTTTCTGCTATCCGGGCGGCTTCACCTGCTTCGTCGGCGTTTCTGGCGATGTTGGTTGTGGAGAAAGTGTCGACACATGTGGCATCCCACACGAGGCACCGGCCATTCTTGTAAGGGAAAGTGGTCATCCCATCTGGCCATTTGCCGTCTTCTCTGTGAAGTCCATGGGGTTCGAGGATTGATGCACGGTTAGCACTCTGCAGGGCCCGTTTTATGACATCATTTAGTGCAGAGTGTCTTGGCAGGCGGCCTGCGTTGTAATTACATGACAAGGCATGGTGACCTTGAGCATCCATCCCCCTACCACACTTGCAAGTGTGTGGGTGACAAACTGCCGCACCCACTCTGAGCGCGATGGCAACCCGGAGCGCTTCAGCATCCAAGTGAGTTCCAAGAGGTGGGATGGGGATGGCGTGTAACCACAAGCCACTCTCCGAACGGGCGGCTGCCTGGAGGCGTGCTTTTGCAACCTGGTCTGCATTGGTTAGGAGATTTTCTTGAGTTTTCTTCGCCGAGATGGTATCCCACGTTTCTGCTTGCTCCTGGAGGTACCCTGAGGCTCCTCCTCTACTCCTGTACTTTCCTTCCAGGTGTTAATCGCTGCTGTGACATCCCAATTAAGTGTCATTCCGGGTTGAGAAGAAAGGATGGACACTACAAGGTCGTTGGTCGCGATGAGGGAAGAGATAAAGGCTGGGGAGGCAATATCCGAGGCTCTCCGTATGCCCAAGTCCCCGAGGCGGACAGGAAGGGTGGCTTGTGTCCAGGTCCGTTCTTTAAATTCCACGTTGGTGATGCTGGTCACTGCTTCTCGGATTATGCTGTCTAATTCTTGGAGGCCACCATTGTTCGTGTAAGTCATCGATGTGCGCAGGAGGTATTGGAGTTTTGGGATGGAGAAACAGTTCTTGAGAAGGGCCAGAGCTGAGTGGGCATCGATGTGTATCAGGCGACTCACGAGACGTTGAAGCTCCTCCTTTTTAACTTGAAGTGCTGGTGGGATTGCTGCCAGAGTTAGTGGGGAACCTAATAGGGTTTGCTGGTGCTCCTGAAGGATCTTTACATTTGGCAATATGCCTCGAAACAGGGCCTGAGTCTCTTCTCCTTGTTCACGTGTGTGGTTGAGGAGGACAAGTTCACATTTGGTGTCATTTATCACTAGCCCAGCCTGGCCGAGGTCAGTTACGATGTTATTTAGGTCGGTTAGAACGTTCTCTACTGACCCACCCAAGGTTGCATCGTCCAGGTACCATACATTCAGTTCTGACCTTACTTTGTTAGCTGCTGCATCCACCCCTATTGAGAAAAGAGCAGGACCACCTGGATCTCCCTGCTGTAACCCGGTCGCTGATGGGATTACCGTCTCGCCAAAAATCAGGATTGAAGGTTTGGAATAAGCCTGCCAAAGTAGGGGGTACAGAGTGGGGATGTGTTCTTGGGCTGCACGGAGGAAGACATCCCTGCGAATGCTGTTGAATGCGTTCCGCATGTCAATCTTTAGAAGCACTTGTTTTTCTTGGGCTTGGCTGAGGTAGGTGCGGGTTGCGTGTACACAGCAGCTTCACACCCCCCCTGGAGTTCCGAAACCTAGTTGAACTGGTCTTAAGTGTTGACCTAGGCCATTCGAGAGTGGTTTCAAACCCACCTTTGTGGCAAGGCGGCGGAAGGTGTTCCCTACTGCTATTGGGCGCACACCGCCATTTTTTTTTTTGCCAGTGCACAGAGTGATGCCCAAAAAAAGAGGGGTGTGGCACAGTCGGGTACTTCCCCTCTTAAAACCATGTTGATGAATTTGGTGAGGGTTTCCAAGAGTGCCTCCCCAGCAGCTCCTGATCCCTGACCGAAGAGGCCTTTGAGGTGGGCGGGTCGGATACCATCTGGGCCCGCGGCTGAGCCTGCTGGGAATTAAGTCACTGCGGCAACCCACCTGCTCCTTCGTGACAACTAAAGGTTGGCGCATCTGGTCATTTGGGGCAGGGGGGAGGTTTAGGTCCCTAGGTGTAGGTGGGTGCTTTTCTTGTAGGGCTTCAACAACTTCGGTGCCTTGACCAGCAAAACCTTCTGAAGAGGACAACAGTCTGACGGCCCCTTTGATGTCACTATCCGCCAGCTTCGCCGCGACCCTCTTACGTAGCTGTTCAGCCTCTTCCTCTTCCTTGTCCTGTTGCTTCTGGGCCCTGTTTGGTTGCTGTTCGGGGGGTTCCACCAGTTTGTTTCCATCCATATACTGTGCTACTTGACGTTTCACTCTGGTGGCTAGTGAAACCTGAAGATGGTCTTGTATGTTGGTTCTGGGTGGTTTTCGGAGGGCCCCATAGGAGAAACCCAGGAGCCGTGCCCATGCGAGGGGGTGTCTTGAGCTGTAGGGCCTGCTTTATGATGGTTGTAAGGGCCTCCGCCACTTGGATTCTGGCTCCTTTAGGTACCCGGGCAAGGACCTGGATCCGCGCTTTCCATTTGGTCACAAGTTGGGTCAAGTCGGCGACCGGTGTTGCCGGTGTTGCCCCGGTTGGCTCTGCAGTGGGCCCTGGGCATGCGAGACATTTCCAGTTTGGTTGTTCTCCTGATGTTTTCTTTGTCAACTTCGTACAAGATAAATGAATAGATCTAAGACAGCCGGAACATTTTCGTGAATTCTTTCTTGCATTGGTTTTTCCGCACTTAAAACACTTAGTAGGCCATAGTCTTCCAAGATTATCCGTTCCTCTGGCTCTACCAAGCCGTCCTCCTGATCTTTCCGTGGTGCTTCCATCTCTACCATGTCTCCCTTGTTTCTGAAACCCCGGGAAATCTCTCCTGGCACATATCTAGATTATTGCTGTTGTTATTAATGTATAATTGGCTGGATGCATAAAAATTCACATATCATAGTCAACCTTTCTGATGGGATATGTAAAAAAAAAAAAAAAAAAAAAAAAAAAAAAAAAAAAAAATCACATATCATAGTCAACCTTTCTGATGGGCAATTGGCCTGCTTCTCCTAAAGCTAAGTGGTTAAATGTATAAATCCTCGGCATTGGGCACCGGTACAACTAAAAGATCTAACTGATTGAAGGGAAGCACGCCAATTATATCCTATGATTACTTACACTGGCGACGCCACCCTGATGTTGAGTATTAATAAATGCTTAGGATATTAATAATGCTGTCAACATCAAGATAGGGAGAGAGCCAGAGAGTGAGCGAGAGCCAGGATCTGAGTGGGTAACCGAATCTAGGACAGCAGTTATGGAAAAATGCTTAAATTGTACAAAATGTTAAGAGAGAGAGAGAGAGGGAGAGAGAGCAGGGGCGGGGGCGAGGGAGAAAGAAAGCGAGCTGGAGAGGGGGCTGGCCTGGTTGGGTATTGAAAGATGTTAGGGAAAAACAAATAACTAAAATTATAAAAAGCGATCTGAAGTTATAGAAAACCAAAAAATAATAACAATGAGACGGTTAAGTGCGGTGATTGAAAGTGGATGGAAAGATGTTAAGGATAAAAAGGAGAGAGAGAGAGAGAGAGAGAGAGAGAGAGAGAGAGAGAGTGTGAGAGAGAGAGAGAGAGAGAGAGAGAGAGAGAGAGAGGAGAGAGAGAGAGAGAGAGAGAGAGAGAGAGAGAGAGAGAGAGAGAGAGAAATGAAAATGGACCTTGTAGCAAGTATTTCCTAAATGGTTAGAGAGAGGGAAATAAAAATGGACCTTATAGCAAGTACTTCATAATGGTTAGAATTGTTTGAGAAGTTGAAAGACCGAGGGTCAGGTCCTTGGGGTAGATGGAAGATAAGGCCTATGGTGGGGAACCATAAGGGTGAAACTGCCTGCCCTATAAACGGTTACTTCACTCACCTTGTGGTTACTGCTGGAAGTTTATGGAGCCTGGGCAGGGCTGGGCTAGTGCCTGACGGCTCCTTGTCCCCTCACTGATACTGGTAATAACACTCAAGATTAAACCCGTGTGCTCTCACTGTGCTCTCACTGTGCTCTCACTCACTCTGTGTATTAGTTAGCCTATTGAGGTCTGTCTACACCAAACAAACAAGTCTCCATTACTATATAGTCT
>JBAKBP010020845.1:0-41763 GCA_037953745.1 Lithodes maja | reverse complement strand
CCTCCAGTGTCTCTCAAAGCTTCGTGAGTGGAAGGTTGGCTCACACTCACTCACACACAGTCGCTTTCCTTTCGCGATTTTGACCAGCCAAACACTGTTTCCACTTGTTTTAATAATAATAATAATAATAATAATATTTATTCAGTTAGCAATTTACAGAGTTGGTACCACATAGTATATACATAGTATGTTACAAATATGACATGTACCAGCCTTGCATAATTCCAACTAAGGATAGCCCAATAAGGCCGTTAGGCGTATTTCCATTGGGGTCCTTGTGGGATTAGGTTAGCTGGGGAAAATGGGGAGGATTAAGAAATAGATATTTTAGAGAAAGTATTTCTAGGGGGTTATTTTAAGATATCTTACATCCTATAGTAAATATCAGTAATCCGTAATCAGTAATCATTTCAGTTTGGTTTGTCTATCTCTTATGTCGCATTTAGTAGTAGACATAAGCTTGGTGCTCCCTTCTCGCAGCTGTCCGGTTCAGGTGTTCCTTCAGGCTACGTCTGAAGGAATACAGTGTTCTCTTTTCACGGACTGACTGGGGTAGGTCGTTCCAGTCTTTGATGGCGGTGAAGAAGAATGTTTGCTTACCCTGTCCTTGGATTCTCGGGACCTTAAAATTAAACATCCTGTTTCTTGTATTATGTCCACTCCTCTCATTTGCTTTAACAAAATCATTCTTTAGATACTCTGGAGCTCTGTCATAGAAAATGGTAAAATAGGCGCATATGAATAAGTATTAACGATATTTATGGTAAAATAACAATGTTAGTGATGGGAACAGATCAAATACGTGCGCACAGGCGTGTGGTGTCTCATACCCCCCATGCGCAACCGAGAGGTTAAATACCACTCTGATGGGGGTAGTACTGGAGCCCTTACTTACAGCATGATGAGGAAGGTAATGACCCTTGTTACGGCTGGATCGGCAATACATATTCGGGATTCTTGATCGTAGGACAGAAATGGCTTATGTGACAACGACACGCTCGATTCCAGTCCCAAATACTATATGCTCCAGACAACAAAAGCACCAACGCCCTACAGAGTTATCGTCTATGGTAACGAGGTACCTTAACTCAGCGAAAGTGTACAACAGGGGTAGGCTATGAGGCTAAACTCCCTCAGACATTTATAGGTTACGTTATTACTAAAGAAATGCAATACTCAAGAAACTACGTTAATATTAAGCCTCTAATAATGTAGAATAGAAGCAGGCTAAAGGTATGACAGTGAAATGCTAAATGACAAATGTACACGCCTACTTGAAAGCGCGTGCACTAGAATAACTGTCCCCTACTAACATGCACTAGCATGTAGCATACAAGATGTTCATGATCCAGTAGATACCTAATAATACACATGGAAGGAACATAAATAGTAGTCACTTATTATAAGAATGAATCTATACTTGGAATAACTAAAAGGTTGCAGGCAACAGTACTGCGCCGGTAGCCTACTACCGCATAGGCTACTTTGCTTCTCTCACTCTGTCTCCCCTCTGAGTCCGTATGCGCCCTACGCAACAGAACTCCGGACACAGCAGCAAAACGACAGTGCAGTTAATTGATACATGAAAGTATTAATAGTGTTGTCTTGTGTGTGAGTAATGTGTATTGTAAAGTGTTACATACATAAACTTAAAGAGAGCTGCAATGCATAGTAAAATAAAGATATAACCCACTCATCATCCCCATGTGTTCTAGCTAGCAGGCCAAGTCACAGGAACAACGAGTCCCAGCACCGAAAGCGAGAACCCAGGAAAAGACTGCAGAGAACACAAGGACAGATAAATTACGTTACTCTACTATACCGGCACTACGAGCGAGCTGTAGTCTCTGGTACTACAGTTGCTCCTGGCTCGGTAGGCAAATCAAGGCTAAGTCCTCGCCCCTCTACAGACAACTCCTGGGCATGGTCGGGCTCTTACACATGGCACTAGTCTAGTCACAAATTGGATGATGAGCTGGGCATATAACTCGTGAACATGTAGAACGTTCACCAACTATCCTCATCAAGAAGATCGCTGTTCACATTAACCCCTTAAATCTAATACATGTAAATATATGCTTGTCCTAAGAGTAATACGAGAGGTGAGTGCTGAAACTCCTTTAGGACCTCAAGGGAAGGGTATGCATTTAAATAGAGAGAAGAATGAAATGAGAGTAATGTCGTCAGAGAGAAAGAGTGCAACCGTGAGAAATTGGGAGAGAGGGCAAGGGATGTTAGAATCTCAAAGGTTCTAGGCAACCTGATCATGGAACACACAGCGAGCCTCCAGGCAATGTGCAGCACGACAACATGGGCAGCCCAGGCAGCATAGGCAGGCGGCAATGGACTACCAACCCTGTCGCACCTAGCTATAAGCGCAGGGCTGCCAACCGGTCCATACGTCTGGCAACCACCCCTCCGGCAGCGTGGCGCATTGCTACCCTCTCGCTCTGAAGTCTAACTCACTCTCTCTCTCTGAATTCCTATTGTCTTATCTATCAACTTCTCTATTGATACTACATATTAAATGGAAGGTCTCGACATGGCTTAAAACAAAACCCACCACTGGTTAGCACATGACGAGACCTTTGCAGAGATACAAAGAACATAGTTATACGTTGTCACACTCAATATAAGCAGCCAGCACGGTACAGCGGTAAAGCGGTACCGCACCGTGGCGGTACAGTGGAGTACCAAGGAGTACAATCAGGTTAAGTTGCCACGCACTGGGTGCGTCACAGCCCCCCCAAGATTTTAGATAATCGACCTTAGAAGCATTATCAAAATCTGACAGGCAACCAACCGACCTGCTACCCTTAGCTGCCACTAATTGCAAAAGGTGCACAACAAGTGAAGTGTGAATTATACATAAAACACAATATCGCATGCATCATGCTACAACAATAAAGACTTACAAAACTAAAAAAAAAAATTCTCGTTTATTTTATTGTTTTATAATCTTTTTGGACGGCGTTATGATAGCCTAATTTTACTCCTGCTCAACCCACACACCGTGCACGACTATCCTGGATCATCAACCCTTGATAGACAATCTGCTATCACGTTCTCACTCCCGGCAATATGCTGAATGTTGAGATTATACTCTTGGAGCATTAGGGACCACCTGGTCAACCGCATATTCCGATTGTGAAACTGATTTAGGAATTTCAAGGGATGATGGTCCGTATAAATCGTCACTACCGGGCCGTAGGCTGGAACATAAACTTCGAAATGTTTGAGCGACAAAACGATAGCAAGAAGCTCCTTCTCTATAGTCGAGTAATTTCTTTGTGCCGAATTAAACTTGCGAGAAAAGAAGCTCACTGGGTGTTCCAAGCCCTCGGAATCAGTCTGCAGTAACACTGCCCCGGCACCCACACCGCTGGCATCAGT
Organism: Lithodes maja; assembly: GCA_037953745.1. Lineage (NCBI taxonomy): Eukaryota > Metazoa > Arthropoda > Malacostraca > Decapoda > Lithodidae > Lithodes > Lithodes maja. The sequence continues at coordinate 38,370 of JBAKBP010020845.1, read as the reverse complement.
CGCCAGCTGAAAACTCCTGGAAAAGTCTGGGGCTCTCAAAATCGGATGTGTACACAGCAGGTGCTTGACTAGGTCGAAAGCCCTCTGACACTCCGCAGCCCAACAGAACTTCACTGACTTCGACAGTAGATCAGTTAACGGTGCTAAGACAGTAGAGTATCCCCGGATGAAGCGCCTATAATAGCCTATCATACCTAGGAACCGCATGACCTGGCGCTTAGTGGTGGGCCTGGGAAACATATTGATAGCCTGTATCTTGCTCAGGGGGGGGCACACCCGGCCTAACCCGACCACGAAGCCAAGATACTGCACAGTAGCCTTTACAAACTCGCACTTCCTCAGGTTCACCACCAGCCCAGCATCGTGCAACTTCCCAAACAGGGTCTCTAAGTGCCTTAGGTGATTTTCAAAATTGTCATCATACACTATCACGTCATCAAGGTAGACCGTGCAGTTAGGGATTTCGTCACAAATATCGTTCATCAGGTTCTGAAACGTGGCAGGTGCGTTCTTAAGCCCATAAGGCATTACGTTACATTGGTAGGTCTTGCCATCTACCACAAAACCACAAACTTGCTTAGCTCGGTCCGACAGGGGTACTTGCCAGTAGCCTTTTACAAGATCAATTTTAGTAAGGTACTTTGCATTCCCTATCTTGTCCACGCTGTCGTCAACTCGAGGCAAAGGGTAAGGGTTGGTAGTGGTCAAGCCATTTAGCCTACGAAAATCTATGCAGAACCGCACCTTGCCGTCAGGTTTTGGCTGCAACGTGACGGGTGATGTCCACTTCACATAACCTTCAGTGATCATCCCTCTCTCAACCATGTACTTTAACTCCTCCCGTAAAGCTGGCAACTTTACCGGGGGCACACGGTAGGGCACTGACTTGAAGGGCACATTATCACCGACGTCCACGTCGTGCGTTACCTGAGTAGTGAGACCTGGGTGTTCGGCGAAAACAGAGGGGTATGACCTGAACAGGCCTAGGACAGCAGCACCCTGGTGCTCAGGCAGGTGACTTACAGCTTGCCTAGCCTCTTGTTCAGTATTCCCCGCCCACTGTTCCGCGGAAATGACACAGTCCCAGCTATCCTCCTCAGCAGCATGACTGTCCCCACCTCCTTCTCCACCCTGGCCGCTGCAGGCCAGCACAGGGACAGTGAGAGGCTCTGAGGGGCGTCTCACATACTCTTTCATGAGGTTAACATGACATAACTGATGTTTTTTTCTACGGTCAGGTGTTGCAACGAGATAATCAAGGTCGGACAGTTTCTTAGCCACCACATACGGCCCAATAAACTTGGCAGAAAGGGGGTGTCCAGGCAAAGGTAAAAGCAACATTACCTCCTGACCCACCGAAAACTCCCGAAGCTTCACCTTGGCGTCATACTGGTGCTTCATGACCGCCTGTGCATTAACCAAGTTATTACCTGCCGCTGCCATGCAACCTATAAGTCTCTCCCGGCTCTCAAGGATATATTTAAGTACAGACCCCGGCTTCTCTTCGCCCTCCCAGATCTCTTTCACCATACTTAAAGGTCCTCTCACATTATGGCCAAAGACTAGTTGATTTGGACTGAACCCCAGGCTCTCTCCTGGGACTTCACGTGCAGCGAACAGAACATATGGCAGACCCAAATCCCAATCAGTGTCATGTTCTGCACAGTAACAGCGTAGCATACTCTTCAGGGTCGAGTGCCACCGCTCCAAGACTCCCTGACTCTCGGGATGGTAGGCTGACGACACTACAGAACATATACCGTGCAACTGAAGGGTTTGCTTGAACAATTTGGATGTAAAATTGCTCCCCTGGTCTGACTGCACCTCACGTGGAAATCCATAACGGGAACAGAACAATAATAAGTTTTTAACAACTGCCTTTGCCGAGCCGTTTCTCATGGGGTATGCGTCCGGGTATCTCGTAGCCACATCCATGATTGTCAACAGGAATTTATTGCCACTACTAGTAGGCGGGAAAGGGCCAACCAAATCTACTACAACTTTGCTGAACGGAGGCCCGGTGACAGGTATGGGAAACAAAGGTGCCTTCGGGATTGTCTGGTTAGGCTTCCCCGTTGTCTGGCAGGTCGCACACCCAGCCACCCATGCACAGACATCAGCCTTGACCCCAGGCCACCAGAAAAACCTGCCCAATGCCGCCAATGTTTTTGTTACCCCCAAATGACCCGCCACCGGCACATCATGCGCTAGACACAATAAGGACTCTCTATACTTATTTGGAACAACCACCTGGTCTACTACCCTCGCACCGCCCTCCCACTTCGATTTGGGGTCTAGAAATCTGCGGTACAATATCCTGTTGAGCCTAAAGAAATCTCCCGGCTTCGCATCCCCATCTTCCTCCAACTCTATGGCACCATTGCTATAACGAGCTAGGCTAGCGTCTTGCAGCTGCTGCTCACTAATGTCCCTGGGCGTCAATGCATCAAGATGGTTTTGTAATAAGACATTACCCCGGCTAGTAGGCTCTACTGCCTTAGTGGCTCTCGCTACAGCTCTTGCCTCACGCGAAGTCTTACCCAACTCTGCCTTGTTACACACCATATCTGGGCCAGAGTCAACTCCCGTGTTTATTATAGGTCCAAGTACCGAATCACCGAGAAGTGCAGCAGAATCAATGTCCCTTTTCCTGCCCTTAGCAACCTTCTCCTGATCCTTCCTCCACTGTCCCCGAGGTTGAGTGCTAGGCTGTGCAGGAGCCGCAGAGCGAGATCGGGTTACCACACAGGCCATCTCATCCTGTTGGCACCTCCCAACCCATTCCCGATTCTCACCATCCACGTCGGCCGCCCTCTCGGCAACGACTAAGGGTGGAGTCCCGGAAGTGGGCACCGCAAAGTCGTTGCCGAGAAGAAGGTCGACGCCCTCAACTGGCAAACACTCAACGATCCCTACATCCAGCTCCCTGCACACCTCTCCCACTCTCAACTCCAACCTCACAAGTGGGTATGACCTCGTAGCATTTATACCCTGCACCACAACAACTCTGGCCGCATTTATCGGTTTCCCTGTGAAGTTCCTCAACAAAGTTTGCGAAGCCCCCGTATCCCTCAGCAAGTCAACCCTCCGTAGTTCACTCCCCCAGCTCACAAACCCGTGCCCCCGATGGCTACAGAAAGTGTCCCGGACAGGTGTCGAGCCTTCCGTACGCTTCTTTACCGCGTGTGCCTCAGCTGCTGACAACCTACCCCGGGCAGTTGCTGCAGCCTTCAGAGACACACCGATACTGTGAACCAATGACACCGGCTTAGCGGGAGTGTTACTAGGGCACTCACGTGAATAATGGCCTAGCTTCTGACATTTGTAACATTTCACATCCCCAATGGGCTTCTTCCCTTGTGCGGGCGAAGAAGGGGCCTGACCTTTAGTAAACGGGAGAGGCTTGTGTTTGTAGGTGTTATTAGGTGCAATGCATTTAGTGTGGTTATGTGTGTCATAGGATTTGTTATTATCGAAAACTCTGGTGGGTGGGGTATAGCGCCCCTTCTGCCCTGACTCAGCCCTCTGAGCGGCACCGCAACCACGAATCAATGATAATCTGAGGTCTGCCATCTTGGCAGCCTCCTCTACTGTCTTGGGACATTTTTCCTTAATGTTCAGCGTTAGATCGGTTCCAGTACATTTGTAAAACTGTTCCAGATAGAAAAGTTGCTTAATTTCCTCAGCCGACTCTGCGTGCTCGGACCGAAACCAGTTATTACCTGCATCTGTTAAGTCCCATGCGTGCTCCATAAAACTGACGTCGCTCTTCTTATTCACGCCACGGAACTTCAATCTATAAGTTTCGGGTTGCAGTTCGTAGGCCCGGAGCACAGCCTCCTTCACCAGTCCATACACTACACTCTCGTCCAGTGACAGTGCATCGTAGGCTTTCAACCCCTTACCCACTAGACGTGATGAAACTAATGCTGCCCATTTAACCTCCGGCCAGTCATACTCACGACACTTCTTTTCGAAACGAGCAAAAAACTCAGTCACTGCTGTCTCATCAAATGCGGGTACTAACTTAATTAAATGCGAAAGTGAGTCTGTAACCCGGTGCCCACCACCGAGATGACGCCCCGTGGTCTCTACTCTAGACTTCTCGACATCCATTTCAGCCTGGTACCTGGTTGTATCCTGATTGGCTTGGATTCTAGCAACCTCTATGCGTTCTATACTAGCCTGTTGTATCTGAGTCTCCTGCAGCTTAATCCGTTCTATACTAGCCTGTTGTATCTGAGTCTCCTGCAGCTTAAACTTAGCTAGTTCTAGCTGAAATAACATCTCAGGAGACAGGCCTGGGGGGGGAGAGCACAAAATGGGGGATCCACACCGAGACGTGTTTACGGGTAAGCCAGCTTGCCCTTGAGAACCCTCCTGCTGCATCGTGCTAAGACTCGCTGGCTGAGGGCCCAGCTCAGGGGTAGAGTGGAATGGAGGCTTGGAGGGAACCCCCCAAGACCCCACTCCACCCACCGCCCCATCGCCATCACCCAACAAACATGCCACCAAATTCTTCTTGGGCCAACTGTCAGGACAGTCCCGCCCCAAAACCGTGGCTAAACAGCGAAGACCGTAACAATCAATAGCCTGCAGGCGCTGTTCGGTCAAAGGTGTCTGCAAAAATGCCCGGGCATCCCTCTCTCCACTTATAACACTCCCCTCCCTAAACATCTGTTGTACTTGCTGGTTACTAGGCTGTACCGTATTATCCTCCCCCGTAAATGATGAGTCATTAGACATAGTGCTGGTTATACAATTGCTGTTCATAAAAAAAAGAAGTGCTTATTACTAATTGCAGTCTCGACTCACAAAATGTTAAAGATGCTTGAATGACTCTACTCTAGACACCCCCAACGAAACAATCTGCAAGTCCACCAATACAATAATGACACAATAAAAATTCCTCCAATATGCAAGAAAATTCTAGCCAGCTCTACTAGGTAGCATAGAATAGTTCTCCAAAAAACATGTGATAGGATACTACTGAATCTTGTGCAAGGTCGCCATTTTGTTACGGCTGGATCGGCAATACATATTCAGGATTCTTGATCGTAGGACAGAAATGGCTTATGTGACAACGACACGCTCGATTCCAGTCCCAAATACTATATGCTCCAGACAACAAAAGCACCAACGCCCTACAGAGTTATCGTCTATGGTAACGAGGTACCTTAACTCAGCGAAAGTGTACAACAGGGGTAGGCTATGAGGCTAAACTCCCTCAGACATTTATAGGTTACATTATTACTAAAGAAATGCAATACTCAAGAAACTACGTTAATATTAAGCCTCTAATAATGTAGAATAGAAGCAGGCTAAAGGTATGACAGTGAAATGCTAAATGACAAATGTACACGCCTACTTGAAAGCGCGTGCACTAGAATAACTGTCCCCTACTAACATGCACTAGCATGTAGCATACAAGATGTTCATGATCCAGTAGATACCTAATAATACACATGGAAGGAACATAAATAGTAGTCACTTATTAAAAGAATGAATCTATACTTGGAATAACTAAAAGGTTGCAGGCAACAGTACTGCGCCGGTAGCCTACTACCGCATAGGCTACTTTGCTTCTCTCACTCTGTCTCCCCTCTGAGTCCGTATGCGCCCTACGCAACAGAACTCCGGACACAGCAGCAAAACGACAGTGCAGTTAATTGATACATGAAAGTATTAATAGTGTTGTCTTGTGTGTGAGTAATGTGTATTGTAAAGTGTTACATACATAAACTTAAAGAGAGCTGCAATGCATAGTAAAATAAAGATATAACCCACTCATCATCCCCATGTGTTCTAGCTAGCAGGCCAAGTCACAGGAACAACGAGTCCCAGCACCGAAAGCGAGAACCCAGGAAAAGACTGCAGAGAACACAAGGACAGATAAATTACGTTACTCTACTATACCGGCACTACGAGCGAGCTGTAGTCTCTGGTACTACAGTTGCTCCTGGCTCGGTAGGCAAATCAAGGCTAAGTCCTCGCCCCTCTACAGACAACTCCTGGGCATGGTCGGGCTCTTACACATGGCACTAGTCTAGTCACAAATTGGATGATGAGCTGGGCATATAACTCGTGAACATGTAGAACGTTCACCAACTATCCTCATCAAGAAGATCGCTGTTCACATTAACCCCTTAAATCTAATACATGTAAATATATGCTTGTCCTAAGAGTAATACGAGAGGTGAGTGCTGAAACTCCTTTAGGACCTCAAGGGAAGGGTATGCATTTAAATAGAGAGAAGAATGAAATGAGAGTAATGTCGTCAGAGAGAAAGAGTGCAACCGTGAGAAATTGGGAGAGAGGGCAAGGGATGTTAGAATCTCAAAGGTTCTAGGCAACCTGATCATGGAACACACAGCGAGCCTCCAGGCAATGTGCAGCACGACAACATGGGCAGCCCAGGCAGCATAGGCAGGCGGCAATGGACTACCAACCCTGTCGCACCTAGCTATAAGCGCAGGGCTGCCAACCGGTCCATACGTCTGGCAACCACCCCTCCGGCAGCGTGGCGCATTGCTACCCTCTCGCTCTGAAGTCTAACTCACTCTCTCTCTCTGAATTCCTATTGTCTTATCTATCAACTTCTCTATTGATACTACATATTAAATGGAAGGTCTCGACATGGCTTAAAACAAAACCCACCACTGGTTAGCACATGACGAGACCTTTGCAGAGATACAAAGAACATAGTTATACGTTGTCACACTCAATATAAGCAGCCAGCACGGTACAGCGGTAAAGCGGTACCGCACCGTGGCGGTACAGTGGAGTACCAAGGAGTACAATCAGGTTAAGTTGCCACGCACTGGGTGCGTCACACCCTCTTTATGGTTTATTTCACCTGGTACCTCCTCAATAAAGTCATTATCCAACGGCTCTTGAATTATTTGATGGTAAGTTTCCAGTCGTTCAGGATGTTGACGCAACCTCTCCATCATTTTATTTAGTTGACATCTTGAACTCTGGTAGTTAGTTGGTAATTCAGGGGTATTTATCTTCCATGGAAGTCCTACCCAGTACTGGCCATCATTATACTCAACTGTGTCTAGGTAGTGGTTATATGTTAAGATGTCTTCAGGGGTGGGAAAATCTGCTTCTATACCCACAGTGTCCAGTTCCCAAAGTGTGTGAACAGGTTCTTGTTGTTCCTCCAGAATGTCTCCTAGTTGTGATGGAATTAATTCTGCACCAATTCTAGCCACCACCAGAGATTGTGCAGGAGTCACAAAGACTGGATCCATCCAGTTGTCTGATTCGCTTGGGCCGCATGTGGGTAGAGATCCCATTATTATGTATCCACCTGATGAACAAATTAACTGTATATCGTGTTTCCGAGTAATTTTTCGCAAGAAGCGTCCACGATAGTCGGAGCCGATGATCAGTTGAATTGGACCTACTACGTCAGACTCTATATTACGATCTGCTAGTTGGACACCACTCTTTGTTAAGTAGTCAGATGCTTCCTTCAAACCCTTATTTACCACAGAAGTGTTCATGTCTTCCTTAACACCTAACGAGCGGCCTAGGCGGTAATTTATATGTACCGCCCAGCGGGGTGTTTTTACCCTAAATAGGGTTGTTTATGTGATCATTTTCATGCCTAAATAAGACCCAGAGCGTAAAACAAGTATCTATCCCTGAAAGGGCATAAACAGAGCTTTCCAATGACACCCCAACCATCCTTGTACGACCGCTAGTTTTCTTGCAATGATCGCGCAACACGAGTGCAAAAACCATGTAATTAGGTAGTTTCCCTACATAATTCCCTGTGTAGCGAGTGCGTGAGGGTGGGGGAGGGTGGGATTCATGTCAGTAGGTCCGCCGCGGTGGTCTGGAGCAGTCATATGCTTGCTACTCTCCTTCCACCACTTATCTCTCTCTCTCAGCAACATTACGTGCTGAAAATGGCACACGACATAAGTTGGGAACCGCCACTTAGTCCAAATTTCTTTCACAGACATAAGTTGCGCGCCGCTAATAAAGGGTAAACCACCGCTGTCACCTTACATTTATATTTGCCTCATCGAATCAGGGGTTTAACCACGTCAAACGTTTGTGTTTCCCTATTTGACAAGAATCAAGTTACTGTATTGCCATGTTCACTCTCCCCACTGTTGGCAAATTCATGGCTCTGACAACCTCTCCAGCAATGAAAGTCTTTTGCGCTCCAGTATCAAAGAGTGCTTTGACTGGCATAACCTTCTTTCCTCTAAGCAGTTGAACCTCGGCTGTAGGAGTAGTTGCCGGTGCATGCATTGGGTTTCCCGTGGTCAGGGTCATATTCACACATAATATCCAGGGGTTGAGGTTACCACTACAAATTGTGGATATCATCTGCGATCGCGGGAGTTTCAAAACTGATCCCTAATACAGTACCTCTAAGTTTTAATCCTACAAGGTTTTATAACTAAATTAACTTGGCCAAGGTAATCTTATACAGTTCTAAATTACTTAATATTAATTATCCTTTACAATATTTACAATCACCAGGTTCTGGCAGGAAATGGTTCACTCTAATGAGGTTACCCTATTGAAAGGCTGTTGCCAACACTACCCAGATACCGGTGCAGTCAATTTATTTCTCACATTATGCCTGTACAGCTAAATTTTTGTACCTAAGGTATCCTAGGCCTGTCTGTTGGTTAATTTTATATGTGTTTACTGGGTTGTAGTTTAAATGTTACTTATTTTCTTGATTTAGAGGCCCCCATTTTCCAAACCCAGTACCGCTAAATTATGACCCCCCTTGTGCCGCATATATTTCAGATGACTATTGTTCTTAACCTATTATTACTTAAAGTTAACTAGAGAAAAGGCCAATTAGGTATGGCTACTTGCTGAATTACAGTATTGTATATGATTTTACTTTGGTGCAAGCTAAATACCTGGAGTTAAGGTACCTGAGTGTTACCTATTTGGGAATATTGTTACTTATTGTGCTTTTAGAGCTTATAAATGTTTTGATTACCATGATATAATTTTGCTTGACATGGTTTAATGCACAGAGTTGCACTGCAAGGAATGGAAGGCTGTAGTGGGATTCTGGGTAGCTGATTTCAGGGTATAAGTGACACGAGTTACTGCAGGAATTAAGTAAAGTTTGGTTTGAGCATTGTTTTAGCGTCCTTAGAGTCTGGCAGTGCAACCGTTACGTTTGACCATGACAATTACCTTTGTTTTATGACTAGTGTTTATGTGAATTAATCCTCCATAGGATTCTGTGTAATTATTATGTATTTCCTATATGAGCCTTAACCATTCCAATAGTATGTTGAATTGTAATTGAACCATTTCCAATTAGTGTCAGTAGGCTAATTGTGTTTAGAGTACTGCTGGGTAAATTAGGTACCTGTATTCTCATCTGTACCTCCAGTCCTATCCATTCATAATTATACAGACGACTCTACCTTACACTATTCAATTAATTTCCCAGAACGCCCCAGCCAGCAATCCCTCAAAAGCAAACGTAATGAAGCCATAGAACACTTATCTTCTGATCTGACTACCATCTCCAAATAGGGCAGAGAATACCTTGTTACTTTTAATGCTTCCAAAATCCAATTTCTCCCTCTATCTACCCGCCCAGAACTCCCAGGGGACTAACCCTTACTCTTCAACAATACAAAAAATCACCCTTTCATCTTCTCTTAGTATTCTTGGTGTCTCTTTTTCTTCTGCTCTCACTTGGAAGGACCATATTACCAGTCTTGCTAAGGCGGCCTCCCAGAAGCTGGGTGTGCTCAACCGCCTCAAGGGGTTCTTTACCCCTGCGCAGCTTCTTGCTCTGTACAGGGGCACAGTGCGTCTTTGTATTGAGTGTTGTTCACATGTGTGGGGAGGATCCTCTCACACAGCAATTCTAGACAAAGTAGAAAGGAAAGCCTTTCGGATCATTAACCTCTCCGCGGCACACAGGGGGTTTTCTACAGGGTAAGACTGTGCGCACCTATGATGATTTTGGGACCTATTGCAAATTTCGATAAAAAGTACATCATCGTGTAGGGAATGTTTGCGTGCATCGGCCCATATATATTTGACCCCCCAAAAAATGTCTGGGGGGGGTGGGGGAACGGTCCGTAGTTGAAAAATGTGGAGCGAATGGCACCGCGCGGCTAGATTGTCATCGAGCGGCGAGATTTCCCTGCCGAATATTTACGCGCGCAGGGGATAGAAGGAGAGGGAGGAGGGGGTGGGTTACAGCGTATTATCACGTATATATCCATTTTTGAGCCATTTTAGGCTATGTAGAGTATGTATACGTGTGTAGGCCACCCATATAACAATGAATATGCCTCATAGTGACCAAAAATTGCAATATATAAGGGAATTATAAGATAATTTGTAGGCGGAAATGAAGATGTGTTGGAGGTTTGGCGGCAATTTATGAGCTGAGAGTGTGGTTTACGCCATACGTATCACGTATATCTTGTACGTAGAGCACTGTCATGCTATAATACAGACTTGTACGTATGTATACGTGCCATATATCAAAATATATACCGCATATTGACCAATTCATGCGATATTTACGCACATTATCAAAGAGTTTCTATGCGTGAACCAAGGTGTGAGTTGTGCTGGGAATGAAAGGGGGAGAGGGTGTGTTACGCCATAAATATCACGTAAATCTTGTATTTAGAGCACTGTCATGCTATAATAAAGACGTGTACGTATGTAGGCGTCCCATATAACAAGGAATATACCGCATATAGCCCAATTGATGCGATATTTGCGCAAATTGTGAATGTGTTTCTAGCAAACGGAAGCCTGAAAGGGTGGGTTGGGGTGGGTGGGTGGGAGGGAGGGAGGGAGGCATGCAGGGGTGCAGGGAGGGAGTGAGTGAGTCGTGAAGAGAAGGAAGGCAGGCAGATCCAGCTGTGTGACAATTGTGAAGGTGCCCGAGGCGTATGGATGCTTGGGATTTTGAACCTTATGTCTTCCAGGTGTCTGGTGTTTGTTGCCACCAAGAGTTTTACAATAACATCAGTCAGGAATGGAGAGAGAGAGAGAGAGAGATAGATAGAAACTGAGACATGCGTATGTCGTACGTATAAATGGACTTCAGAATTGCATTTTTATGCAAGCAGACATTGCATTTTAGACACATGTGAAGTACCACAGAAACATGTAGGCCATTGACTGTCAATAAAGTACTATATTATAGACCACCAGCGACGGTGGTCAGTAAACACGTGCAGATTGCCTTTTGCGATAAAGGGCTAAATATAGAATGGTGTCTCCTTACACTTGCGAAAGGGTAGATTGCCACCAGAGAAACGTTTACTTATTTATTTCCAAGTAATATGCAATCTAAATGTATATTCGAGACCTACTGCAATTATTTGTATGCCAGTCATGACTATGTATAATCCAATATACGCGCGTAGGCGAGACATAAGAAAGCTGGTTGAGCAATTTTCGACACCCACACAGTTATTATTCTTTTTTATTTACAATATTATACAATACAAATGTATTTGTGAAGAGTATTTTATCCATTATTGTATTTATACAAATTTTGTTCCCAGACAGAGCTGCTGTGGCTGGTGTAGCTGGGGCATAAAGGGAGCGGCAAGGGTCACCGCTTGACCGTGTGAAAATGAGTTGAGTCACACTGAAAGGGGCAATCTTGCTGAATGTTTTGGCAATTTTGGACAGAATAAAGTTATATAATTACTAATTCTTGACAGAGACAAACTTTCATAAACCTTGGCATGATATAATTGATAATCCCATCAATTTACAAACGTAAATTGGTGGGATAATTCATTTTTTTTTGTATATTGTCATTTCGATTGTAGACACGAAGTTTTGAGTGATATTTGGTATGAGCTCCTGTGGCATGGTTGGTAAGGTCGCGGACTGGAAAACTCAAAGTGTGCTAGGGTTGTGTGATCGAATCCAGGAGGGGGTTATGGGGAAGGTTTTATATTGTCTAGAACATTTTTGATAAAACAAATTTTTTACAAGATCATGCCATTGTATTCAATAAATATGAAATATTCATAGAATATATCATATTGTAAGAATACAATGACATGACCTTGTGTTTTTTTTTTTTTATTATTGTTTTTTTTTATTATCTTAGTAGGTTTGACAGGATTTGTTGAAACATATTTATTTTTGTACAATTCATTTGAGGTAAGAAAATAATTATATACACATGACTTTGGCTAATAACAAACATATATATTGATATAATAAAAAAATAAGGCATATTACATGTAAATCTTTGAAACTTATAAACTAAATAATGAAACATACAATTATATAATGTAAAAGCTATATCACAGGGACATCTTTGGAACTTATACATTATATAATATATATGTTACATTATGAGGTAGCGTGATCAATTAGGTCAGGTCAGGTAAGGTAGGGCGCGAGTCCAGGACAGGGCTGGGCTGGGGGCGAGTCCAGGGCAGGGCACGGGGCGAGTCCAGGGCAGGGCAGGGCAGGGCAGGGCAGGGCAGGGCAGGGCAGGGCAGGGCAGGGCAGGGCAGGGCAGGGCGACACTCAATAATTTTTGAAGGTGTGGTAGTCCCTGAAGCACTCACCCATGCAGAGTGGAACTTTGCACTCTGCACACATTGAGGTGACTCTTTTTGGGACATGGGGTTTCCTGACACTGGAGCTGCAGACGGTGCACTGCACCTGCCTGTGACGAGTGCCAATCAGCTCGGTGTTGGTTAGGTAGTGTCTTTGGACACCCACCTGGACTCGGTCAGGAACGTGATCCCCACGCCATGCCGTACGTCTGTGAGTGGTGGTGCCATACTTCTCCAGGAGTTGGTATGAGACGTTGTACACGAACTCCCGGAATTTAAGTTTCTGGTTTGGGGCCATATTCTTTTTGACCAACCACAAGTTGTAGGCGTTCAGCATCGTTATGTCAACAAGGTGGAGGAAGAGCTTGTGATACCACTTCAGTCTTCCTCAGACACTCAACGCCTGACAGCTGACAGTCAGACTTGTCCACCATGCGCATGTTTTTGGTGTAGTCCACTACCATGTCGGGCTTGTAGATGGTCTTCCTGGTTCGGTAGTGGATTTTGCCAGAATCCATCTGGGCACCTGTGTGGACGGTGGAAAGCAGGTGGACGTCTCGCTTATCCTTCCACTTCAGGGCTATCACTTTCCCACACTTTTCGAGCTGCTTGTATTTCTGCCCCTTTCGTCGCCTTCTTCGCACATGCCTCTCGCGGTGTTCCTGGGCCAGGTCGTCTTCTGAAGGTGTGTCACTGGAGGAGGCATCTGTGAGAGGAATGACATCACCTGTGAATTTTGGCATAAACTTTCTTGTCTTTCTGACAGTCCCACATGACCCCGTTTGGTTGTCATGAAGAAACTGGCAGAGAGCAGGAGAAGTATACCAGTTGTCAGTGTAGATGATGTGGCCTTTGCCCAGGTAAGGTGCCAACATTTTCCTGACGATGGCACCTGACATGCCCATGGGGTCATTGGCAGCGGCTTTCGGTATGTCAATGTCAGTGCCTGTGTACACGATCATGTCAAGCACTATTCCAGTTTCGCAGTCACACAAAACGAAGAGCTTGATTCCGAACCTATGCCTTTTCAAGGGGATATACTGTTTGAAAACAAGACGTCCTTTGAAGAGCAAGAGCGACTCATCAATCACCAAATTGAGGAAGGGGTAAAAGTATTTCCTATACCTCTCCAACAACATGGTGAACACATTCCGAACTTTCCATATCCTGTCAATCCTGTTAGGATTTTCGTTGTCTGCAAAGTGCATAAATCTTAGCAGCAACAAAAATCTGTCACGAGTCATGAACTTATTGAAAGTTGGGGTGGCGATGAGAGGGTCGTGCTTCCAATAGTGTTGCAACACATGCTTCTTGATCAGAGGCATGAGGAACAACAAGGCAAAGAACGTCATAAATTCTTCCACAGTCGTATCCACCCAGCCTCGTATTCTCGCTTTTGGAGAAAGGACGTCCAATCTGCCAAACACCCACCTGTAGTAGGCGTTTGTTTGGGCAACGATGTACGTCATTACCTCCATATCGAAAAAAGCGAGGAAGAAGTAGCTTTCGTTCGCTTGATCGTCACAGGGCCAGTCGTCAGTTGTTCCTGATGTCCCAGGATTGAACTGGGGCACGTCAGGTACAAAATTGACCCCGTCAGACCAATCGAACGAAGGCAAGCCAGGGATCGGAATGCCGTCTGCGTCTGCTTCATTGTCTGAAATATCGCTTCCATGGTCGCAATACAGCACTTGATCATCATCACCCTCCTCTTCACTAGACAGACGATGACCTTCCTCATTTTCGTCACCGACGTCTGACTCACTCCCACTGTCCACTCCCAAATCCCCCCACCCTTGGTCCCGTGCTAGGGCTTCGTCGTCAAAATCTGGGCTGCCAATGTACTGCGAATCACCATCAAACAGCAGGGCGCCATATTTTGATGGTGTCAGAGTTTTCCGGGTCACTTTTGCACGCGAGGGTGTCTTATGGACAGGGACAGCAGAGGTGGCAGCAGGGGCGGCGGCAGGGGCGGCGGCAGGGGCGGCGGCAGGGGCGGCGGCAGAGGCGGCGGCAGAGGCGGCGGCAGGGGCAGCAGTGGTGCGTGGCCTTGATAGCAAGATGATGGTGGTGCCTGTCGCCCTTCTCTCTGTTCCTTGGGCAGGGGCGGCAGGGGCGGCAGGGGCAGCAGGGGCAACAGGGGCAGCAGGGGCAACAGGGGCAGCAGGGCCACCAGGGACAGCAGGGCCAGCAGTCGCTTTCCCTCTCCCTTTCCCCTTCCCCTTCCCCTTCCCCTTCCCTGTTCCTTGGGCAGGGGCGGCAGGGGAAGCAGGGGCGGCAGGGGCAGCAGGGGCGGCAGCGGCAGCCGGGCCAGGGGCGGTGGCGGCAGCCGGGCCAGGGGCGGCGGCTGGTGGTGGTGGTGGTGGTAGGGGCACTGTGGCTGGCGTACGGGATCTTTTCCCTATGCCCGTGCCTTTAATTTTTCCTGCCCCCGCAGGTTTTGCAGCCCTAGGGCGGCCTCCTGCGTCGCTGGCAGGGGTGGCAGGGGTGGCAGTGGTGGTAGTGGTGGTGGTAGTGGTTGTTGCAGTGGCCTGGGTCGTGGTGGCAGTGTCCCGAAAGACCAATGACCTCTGTGCCATTGCCCTGCTTGCACGTGTTTTTTGTGCTTTGGGTGCTGGTGTTTCGTCCTCAGAGCTGTAGGGCGTGTCGTACTGGTAGCTAGGGTCTTTGGCAGCCACCCTCTGCCTTCCACGGCGGCTAACACCACCAGAAGGAGGGCTGGTTGTGTCATCAGGGAGCGAGCGTGAGGGACGTGTGGGCTCCATGACTAGTGCGTGGTTACTGGCGCGGTGGTGCTTGCACGAGTGCGGGGAGAGCGTTTGGCAGGGTGGTATCGAGAGTTGACATGTAGTACTATATCCACACCAATTTTCAGCCGCCTGACTATTAACGCGCGGTTTTGGTACGCGTTCAAAAACTTTACTCTGAAGAGTCTCCCCGCAGTGCGCCGGGGGAACTCTTAAGAGTCTCCCCGCAGCTCCCGGGTTAACTTCCATCCACTCATCGACTCTCTGCTATCGCTCTCTCTTCGCCGCAATGTTGCTTTTCTCTCGCTATTCTGTGGCTACTATAATAATCAGTGATTCTCAGAGCTATCTCAGTGCATACCACCTCCTCTACGTAGGATACGTAGTACCCGTCTTGCAACAAAATCCCACCCCTAATCTGTACAACTCTCCAACTCAAGAGCGAAATGTTACTCCCAATCATTCTTTTATTCAACAGCTAAGCTCTGGAACTCTCTCCCTGAATCCATCTTTCCCTAATCCTATGCCTTAAATTGCTTCAAACTCCGTGTGTCCAGACATTTTGGCTCGGACGTTCCTTGATTATGGCCCTGTCACTCTTTTACATCTGGGGGAGGCACCCATCACAGGCAGTTTTGCCTTTTTTCTCCCTCATCCATATAGACAAAAAATTTAATGGGAAGATCTCTGGATGCCTTAAGAGATATTTGTGTACTGTATTGTCATCATTTAATCTGTTATTATATTTGTATACGTTTATTAGCTTATATATTTTTATACATTAATAGGAACTGATGTATTTTTATACTTGTATATTAGCCTGCATGTTTATATACTTTTAGAAGTCAGTATTACTGTGTACCGTATAATTAGGATATTGGTTAACCTCTTTGGTCCTCATGATTGAGGTTAGATCCGTAAATCAGATGGTTAAGTTCTTTTGTACAGTTAACAGGGAACCAGGTTGGGACGGAGTTGATGAGCTAGTGAAGGCGGAGATTCAACCCCTCTCATCGGCTGCTGGGTATACTCGAGCCCCGAGAGTATGAATTCTGTGACAAACCACCTTGCAGTAACCTTGTAGGATGGTCCCAGGATCACAGGAAGATTTTTGTTTTTTTTTTGTTTATTTTTTTTTTTTAAAGAAAAACAAATACACAACCCAGGATACCGTAGGCTGGACAAAGAGACCCCAAGGATGGCCAGTATCTCTCAGGATCGGTGTTACCGGTATGATGGGGCTGTTACGAATGAACGGTGACTGGTCAACTCAACCAGTAGACCATTTCAACCAGTAACTCTCAACCAGTACCAAATCAACCAATACGCTTAGGTTAGGTTAGGTTAGGTTAGTACTATATTTTGGCACTGGTTTGGTTGGTCTGGGTTAATTTGGCACTGGTTGAGAGCTACTGGTTTAATTGGTCTACTGGTTGAGATGACATGGAACCGTTACGGACAGCAAGGTTAGAGTCGAGTCGGGTGAAGCCGGGTTATCGAGCTTGCTAATTAGACCAGTGTGTGTCCATGGTTAAGGGAAGGAAGTTGGTTTTTATGGACCTCCTTCTCCCTCGTGTTTAGCATATTAGTTTTGAGATTTTAAGACGTTCCTTCTATTAGTTTGGCGATTTTAATACCTTTTGCCCCATTTCTTTGCCAATATTAAAACCTTTCATGCCATTTAGGTGTCAATTTTTTCCTGGCGAGCGATAGCGAGCGTGTAATTATAGAAGTAACAGGCCTTCGGCCGGGACATGTTTCTACTGAAAAGTGTACAAATTTATTTCGTAGGGGGATCTTGTGGGCCGGTAAGTTTGGTGCTTCCATGTTTGCTCCTGCCGATCCACAAGTCTGCCGACTCTGCCAGCAACGAGAGGATTTGACAGCAAAATTGGATGAAGCCCACAACAAGATCAACGACCTCACCAGGAAGTTGGAATCACTCCAAGAGTTTGTAACACTCAACGTTGGAGTATCACTAACTCCAATTGTTTCAACTCCAGCATCCACCACCGCCCCAACGTCATCTGCCAAGAATCCAACACCTGCAGCAGATGCTTCTGACGAACCTGAGCCGACATCAAACCAGGACAGCCGGCCTGTTCACCTTAGTCTCTCCCCCACTCCTCGTGCAAGAAGCCTGCTAGCACGAACAGTACCAACCCCTCGCCCACGTTCTAACCACTCCTCTCCCCGACCTGTACGCAGAGACCCGCCACCACAGGTTTCTGGATTTACACCAGTGAGGAACGGTGCACGGCCAACGCAGAAAAGGTCTCATCTACCAGTCACAATGTCAAACAGATTTGAGATATTGGTAGAGATGGAAGACGAACCAGAAGAGACCAGGCTCGTTGGGGATTCCATCCTACGAGGACAGGTCGAAGAGTTCTGCGACAGAGTCCCAAATCGACGAAAAAGATTTTGCATCCCAGGAGCTGGACTGGACGACATTATGGAAGCCTTCGAAGATACCACAAAAGATGCAAATGAAAATACCCTTTTTGTCATCCATGCTGGTTAAAATGACGTCATGCGCACCAGATCCGAAGAGTTGATGGAGAAATATTGCAAGATGATCCAGCACTACAAAAACAAGTCAAGGAATATCATCATCTCAGGCATTCTCCCCAAGATCGACGCACCTGACAAATTCTACGACAAGGCCTTCAGCACAAATAGCCGACTAAAATATTTGTGTCTGAGGGAAGAAGTTGAATTCATCAACCTCTGGGACAACTTCTACAACCAGCCTACTCTGTTCCGCAAGGATGGCACTCATCTAAACCCTGTGGGTTCAGCACGCATGGGTCGTCTCCTACACGAAGCAGTCCGCAGCCATGGATCAAAAAACGCCATCCAAGAAGAAGCAGCAGTGACATAAATCATCCACCGCCAAGCAAAAAACAGAGGCACCGAGGACCACCAGCGATAAGGACCGAAGACCAGCGAGGACCGAGGACAGCCATGAACATAAATGTAGATCCGACAAGAACCAAAAATATTATTAAAGAGCGTTCTGAGTTCTAAAATAAAAAAATTAAAGGTTTTCTATGCAAACGCTCGTAGCATACGCAATACATTTTCAGATTTAGAGGAGGTAGTATTTACAGAAAATTATGATGGATTGGCATAACAGAATCTTGGCTCAATACAGAAGATAGAGACTTTTTAGCAGAGTATTCACTTCCCGGTTATGTAATGTTGAGAAAAGCCGAATAAATCGAAATGGAGGTGGCGTTTTACTTTATATATCAAAGAAAGTCTTAACCCTACCCTCTTGTCAAAACCTCAAATTGTGAATGTCGACACATCTTTTGTGCTAATAAAGAATAATAAAGGTACAAAAATAATACTTGAGTTAATATACAGACCTCCAGCTCAATCAGTGCAAACTGACCGAGAAATTTACGAACAAATTGCAGATGTAAGTAACTCACAAGATACCGTAATTTTTGGCGACTTTAATTTACCTGTGACCAAGTGGGGCGATACTCTTACTTCACACTCCGGACATGACTTGTATACGAACTTGCAAGAGACTTCGCTTTATCAATTTGTTCGAACGCCGACCCGTGGTAATAACGTTCTTGACATTGTACTTGCAACAAAAGAAGAATTAATAGAGAATTTGAATGTTGGTGATGAATTCAGTAACAGCGACCATCGTACGATAACTTTCACTTTAAAGTTTACTAGTAACGAACCAAATAGTAGCATCGAAAAAGTCCCTAATTTCAAGAAAGCAAACTTCCATAAACTTAGAGCTATGTTTAAAGAAACTGACTGGAGCCTTTTAATAAACAATAACGACATAAATACATCTTGGAAGTTATTCGAAACCACTTACCTAAAAGCAGTGCAAGACTGCATACCATCGAAAATACGGCGTCCAGGCCATAATAATAAGCCCAAATGGTGGAATAAAGATATTTCAAACTGCCTGCTTGCTAAAAAATTTGCTAATGATAGATTAAAATCCTCACAAAATGACGAAGAACGGGTGAAATTTGTAGAGCTACGACGCAAAGCCAAAAGTTAATTAAGCAAAGTAAAAAGACCTTAGAGTTACATATTGCGAATCAAAGTAAAACAAACCCGAAAGAATTCTATAGTTATATCAGAAAGAAAAAAGTAGTTACTTCAACTGTTGGACCGTTAGTCGATGAAAATGGAGAATACACCAAAGACGAAGTACAAATGAGTAATGCCCTCAATACCTTCTTTGCATCAGTTTTTACAACAGAAGACCTCGGTGATATCCCTACACCATCGCCGATTCAGATTGATAATTCAGATGTTCTAAGCAATATCACCGTTACAGAGAGAGAAGTATTGAATTGTTTAGATAAACTCAAGGTAAATAAAACGCCTGGACCTGATACAATCTCGCCTAGAGTTCTAAAGGAAGCTAAGGATGAGCTCTCCAAACAACTGACATTACTATTCAATAAATCCTTGCAGTCTGGAACTATGCCTGATCAGTGGAAGCTAGCCAACGTAACACCGATATTCAAAAACGGCAGCAAATCCCTACCCAGTAACTATCGTCCAATTAGCTTAACCTCAGTTGTATGTAAAATGCTAGAAACGGTCATACGAGACAGACTCGTAAATCACTTAGAGGAAAATAACATACTTAAAGATACTCAACACGGCTTTCGTAAAAAACGTTCCTGTTTAACAAACCTCTTAGACTTCTTCCACGATATCCTCAACCTCTACGATGAGAGTAAAGCTGTAGATATTATATACCTTGATTTTCAAAAGGCCTTTGACAAAGTTCCCCACAAACGTTTACTGCTAAAACTAAAAGCACATGGAATACAAGACGGTGTGTTGAAATTGATAGAAAATTGGCTCAGCAACAGAAAGCAAAGAGTAGTCATAAACGGTAAGGCATCTAAATGGACCAATGTAAGTAGCGGCGTACCCCAGGGATCGGTACTAGGTCCAATTCTCTTTCTAATTTACATCAAAGACATAGATGAGGGTCTCACCTGTACAATCTCAAAATTTGCTGACGATACAAAAATTGCAAATAGCGTACTCTCAAAAGAAAAAGTTGACGATATGCAACACAATCTAGATAAATTGTCATGTTGGGCCCAAATTTGGCAAATGAGTTTCAATGCGGATAAATGTAAAGTACTACATATCGGATACCTAAATGAGAAAGCAAACTATTCGATGAATGGCACTCAGCTTAAGAATGTAAACAGAGAAACCGATCTGGGAGTAACAATATCGAGTAACCTAAAACCGAGTCAACAATGTTCAGAAGTTGTTAAGAAGGCAAACAAAATAATTGGCTTTATAGGCAGGTCATTTGAGCATAAATCCAAAGAAGTTATCCTAACCCTTTACAATTCCTTAGTCCGCCCTCTTCTGGAATACTGCGTTCAATCCTGGTGCCCTTATTACCAAAAAGATATAAACAAGCTAGAACGAGTTCAACGTAGAGTTACCAAAATGATACCTAGCCTAAAGAACAAACCATACGAAGAGCGTCTTAGAGAATTAAATCTATTTCCTTTAACCCAGCGCAGATTAAGAGGTGACTTAATTCAAGTGTTCAAAATCATCAAAGGCATCGACAATATGGACTGTAGTAAGTACTTCACTATCGACCAATCTAATTACACGCAGGGAAACGGTTGCAAAATGATTGGTAAATCTTTTAACTCACACGAATCTAAGAATTTCTTCTTCAATCGAGTTGTCAACTTGTGGAATGGGCTTCCCCGAAACGTTATAGACTGCATCACCGTTGATTCATTTAAACTCCGCATAGACAAATATCTCGCATCAAACCCGCGACTGACTGCGTTTGTAAATGAATAACTTTATTTTATCCCCCCCTCAGTTACTAACCCATCTGTCCCCTACTAACTTCCTAATCCAGCCACAGACCTTAGTTCCAGGGCAGTAATTCCCTTTCCAATGTTCCCTTACCCACTCTAAACCACTGTTTGGACACTTGATCCTCAGTGTTTGGGAGGAAAAGCAACCTAGAAGGGTCACTAGATCTGTTGTTGCTTGATTTCCTTTGTACTCCTTTGTACTCCTTTGTAAATATGCATAGCCTACGTGAGTTGCAGTCGGGATGTGTGTACATGCTTAGATTGATATGCAGTATTCGAAGTTGCATAATAAATCGTAGGCAGTGTCCACCATTCTTTAACTGTCTTCGTGGTGCAATGCATAAGGTGTTGATTTTCGGTGTGAGCGTCCTGGGTTCGAATCCACGGACTGCCACATGTGTTTGTTAAATTTCATTAATCGATTTTAGGAGTAGAGTTGGTTGTTGGATAGAACATAATAATCAGTTGATAATGTTCTTATTGTACTTTTCTTAGCCTCATCAAACCTAGAAATACAGATAATCTCGATTTATAATGTGTAGGGCGCAGGACTTGCTCATATCACACATAAATTACCTAGGCAAATATACGCTTAACTAAATTTATGAAAAATACTAGCTAATAAAAACAAATATGTAATATATTCTATTGTTTGTATTTCGTTTATGCATTTATCAAATATTTTATTTTTTAACTAATAAGTGTACATTAAATTTTGCTCCGAAGGTTTATTACGCTATCAATGTTACCTTGAAAGATCACAAATTATGAGAGGTTCTTTCCAAGCTACATATTATGCTTCAGTGTCAACCAGTGTCATCTACAGTAATATATACACTTTTAAAAACAATTATTCAGTGTTGACCACTCAGGTACTCATTGCTCAGAATTGTGAGTTTTCATTGAAAGATTCATTGATATGGTTTAATAGATCTTGGTATTATTTCTATTGGGAATAACTGGGAATATACTGGGATTTGAGATGGAAATTACAAAACACCCGCAGACACTTGAAAACCAAGGTGAAGCTAACGAAGCCAAGCTATTATTATATATCTGTGTATGAAAGAGACGAAAGACAGGTTGCCCGTAACGAGTGTCTCCTCATCTTTTGTGCTAATAAAGAATAATAAAGGTACAAAAATAATACTTGCGTTAATATGCAGACCTCCAGCTCAATCAGTGCAAACTGACCAAGAAATTTACGAACAAATTGCAGATGTAAGTAACTCACAAGATACCGTAATTTTTGGCGACTTTAATTTACCTGTGACCAAGTGGGGTGATACTCTTACTTCACACTCCGGACATGACTTGTATACGAACTTGCAAGAGAGTTCGCTTTATCAATTTGTTCGAATGCCGACCCGTGGTAATAACGTTCTTGAAATTGTACTTGCAACAAAAGAAGAATTGATAGAGAATTTGAATGTTGGTGATGAATTCAGTAACAGCGACCATCGTACGATAACTTTCACTTTAAAGTTTACTAGTAACGAACCAAATAGTAGCATCGAAAAAGTCCCTAATTTCAAGAAAGCAAACTTCCATAAACTTAGAGCTATGTTTAAAGAAACTGACTGGAGCTTTGTAATTTACAATAACGACATAAATACATCTTGGAAGTTATTCGAAACAACTTACCTAAAAGCAGTGCAAGACTGCATACCATCGAAAATACGGCGTCCAGGCCATAATAATAAGCCCAAATGGTGGAATAAAGATATTTCAAACTGCCTGCTTGCTAAAAAATTTGCTAATGAAAGATTAAAATCCTCACAAAATGACGAAGAACGGGTGAAATTTGTAGAGCTACGACGCAAAGCCAAAAAGTTAATTAAGCAAAGTAAAAAGACCTTAGAGTTACATATTGCGAATCAAAGTAAAACAAACCCGAAAGAATTCTATAGTTATATCAGAAAGAAAAAAGTAGTTACTTCAACTGTTGGACCATTAGTCGATGAAAATGGAGAATACACCAAAGACGAAGTACAAATGAGTAATGGCCTCAATACCTTCTTTGCATCAGTTTTTACAACAGAAGACCTCAGTGATATCCCTACCCCATCGCCGATTCAGATTGATAATTCAGATGTTCTAAGCAATATCACCGTTACAGAGAGAGAAGTATTGAATTGTTTAGATAAACTCAAGGTAAATAAAACGCCTGGACCTGATACAATCTCGCCTAGAGTTCTAAAGGAAGCTAAGGATGAGCTCTCCAAACAACTGACATTACTATTCAATAAATCCTTGCAGTCTGGAACTATGCCTGATCAGTGGAAGCTAGCCAACGTAACACCGATATTCAAAAACGGCAGCAAATCCCTACCCAGTAACTATCGTCCAATTAGCTTAACCTCAGTTGTATGTAAAATGCTAGAAACGGTCATACGAGACAGACTCGTAAATCACTTAGAGGAAAATAACATACTTAAAGATACTCAACACGGCTTTCGTAAAAAACGTTCCTGTTTAACAAACCTCTTAGACTTCTTCCACGATATCCTCAACCTCTACGATGAGAGTAAAGCTGTAGATATTATATACCTTGATTTTCAAAAGGCCTTTGACAAAGTTCCCCACAAACGTTTACTGCTAAAACTAAAAGCACATGGAATACAAGACGGTGTGTTGAAATTGATAGAAAATTGGCTCAGCAACAGAAAGCAAAGAGTAGTCATAAACGGTAAGGCATCTAAATGGACCAATGTAAGTAGCGGCGTACCCCAGGGATCGGTACTAGGTCCAATTCTCTTTCTAATTTACATCAAAGACATAGATGAGGGTCTCACCTGTACAATCTCAAAATTTGCTGACGATACAAAAATTGCAAATAGCGTACTCTCAAAAGAAAAAGTTGACGATATGCAACACAATCTAGATAAATTGTCATGTTGGGCCCAAATTTGGCAAATGAGTTTCAATGCGGATAAATGTAAAGTACTACATATCGGATACCTAAATGAGAAAGCAAACTATTCGATGAATGGCACTCAGCTTAAGAATGTAAACAGAGAAACCGATCTGGGAGTAACAATATCGAGTAACCTAAAACCGAGTCAACAATGTTCAGAAGTTGTTAAGAAGGCAAACAAAATAATTGGCTTTATAGGCAGGTCATTTGAGCATAAATCCAAAGAAGTTATCCTAACCCTTTACAATTCCTTAGTCCGCCCTCTTCTGGAATACTGCGTTCAATCCTGGTGCCCTTATTACCAAAAAGATATAAACAAGCTAGAACGAGTTCAACGTAGAGTTACCAAAATGATACCTAGCCTAAAGAACAAACCATACGAAGAGCGTCTTAGAGAATTAAATCTATTTCCTTTAACCCAGCGCAGATTAAGAGGTGACTTAATTCAAGTGTTCAAAATCATCAAAGGCATCGACAATATGGACTGTAGTAAGTACTTCACTATCGACCAATCTAATTACACGCAGGGAAACGGTTGCAAAATGATTGGTAAATCTTTTAACTCACACGAATCTAAGAATTTCTTCTTCAATCGAGTTGTCAACTTGTGGAATGGGCTTCCCCGAAACGTTATAGACTGCATCACCGTTGATTCATTTAAACTCCGCATAGACAAATATCTCGCATCAAACCCGCGACTGACTGCGTTTGTAAATGAATAACTTTATTTTATCCCCCCCTCAGTTACTAACCCATCTGTCCCCTACTAACTTCCTAATCCAGCCACAGACCTTAGTTCCAGGGCAGTAATTCCCTTTCCAATGTTCCCTTACCCACTCTAAACCACTGTTTGGACACTTGATCCTCAGTGTTTGGGAGGAAAAGCAACCTAGAAGGGTCACTAGATCTGTTGTTGCTTGATTTCCTTTGTACTCCTTTGTACTCCTTTGTAAATATGCATAGCCTACGTGAGTTGCAGTCGGGATGTGTGTACATGCTTAGATTGATATGCAGTATTCGAAGTTGCATAATAAATCGTAGGCAGTGTCCACCATTCTTTAACTGTCTTCGTGGTGCAATGCATAAGGTGTTGATTTTCGGTGTGAGCGTCCTGGGTTCGAATCCACGGACTGCCACATGTGTTTGTTAAATTTCATTAATCGATTTTAGGAGTAGAGTTGGTTGTTGGATAGAACATAATAATCAGTTGATAATGTTCTTATTGTACTTTTCTTAGCCTCATCAAACCTAGAAATACAGATAATCTCGATTTATAATGTGTAGGGCGCAGGACTTGCTCATATCACACATAAATTACCTAGGCAAATATACGCTTAACTAAATTTATGAAAAATACTAGCTAATAAAAACAAATATGTAATATATTCTATTGTTTGTATTTCGTTTATGCATTTATCAAATATTTTATTTTTTAACTAATAAGTGTACATTAAATTTTGCTCCGAAGGTTTATTACGCTATCAATGTTACCTTGAAAGATCACAAATTATGAGAGGTTCTTTCCAAGCTACATATTATGCTTCAGTGTCAACCAGTGTCATCTACAGTAATATATACACTTTTAAAAACAATTATTCAGTGTTGACCACTCAGGTACTCATTGCTCAGAATTGTGAGTTTTCATT
The DNA here is from genome assembly GCA_037953745.1 of Lithodes maja. Taxonomy (NCBI): domain Eukaryota; kingdom Metazoa; phylum Arthropoda; class Malacostraca; order Decapoda; family Lithodidae; genus Lithodes; species Lithodes maja. Next base: position 12,633 of record JBAKBP010020845.1, on the reverse strand, counting down.
GAAAGATTCATTGATATGGTTTAATAGATCTTGGTATTATTTCTATTGGGAATAACTGGGAATATACTGGGATTTGAGATGGAAATTACAAAACACCCGCAGACACTTGAAAACCAAGGTGAAGCTAACGAAGCCAAGCTATTATTATATATCTGTGTATGAAAGAGACGAAAGACAGGTTGCCCGTAACGAGTGTCTCCTCATCTTTTGTGCTAATAAAGAATAATAAAGGTACAAAAATAATACTTGCGTTAATATGCAGACCTCCAGCTCAATCAGTGCAAACTGACCAAGAAATTTACGAACAAATTGCAGATGTAAGTAACTCACAAGATACCGTAATTTTTGGCGACTTTAATTTACCTGTGACCAAGTGGGGTGATACTCTTACTTCACACTCCGGACATGACTTGTATACGAACTTGCAAGAGAGTTCGCTTTATCAATTTGTTCGAATGCCGACCCGTGGTAATAACGTTCTTGAAATTGTACTTGCAACAAAAGAAGAATTGATAGAGAATTTGAATGTTGGTGATGAATTCAGTAACAGCGACCATCGTACGATAACTTTCACTTTAAAGTTTACTAGTAACGAACCAAATAGTAGCATCGAAAAAGTCCCTAATTTCAAGAAAGCAAACTTCCATAAACTTAGAGCTATGTTTAAAGAAACTGACTGGAGCTTTGTAATTTACAATAACGACATAAATACATCTTGGAAGTTATTCGAAACAACTTACCTAAAAGCAGTGCAAGACTGCTATACCATCGAAAATACGGCGTCCAGGCATAATAATAAGCCCAAATGGTGGAATAAGATATTTCAAACTGCCTGCTTGCTAAAAAATTTGCTAATGAAGATTAAAATCTCACAAAATGACGAAGAACGGGTGAAATTTGTAGAGCTACGACGCAAAGCCAAAAAGTTAATTAAGCAAAGTAAAAAGACTTAGAGTTACATATTGCGAATCAAAGTAAAACAAACCGAAGAATTCTATAGTTATATCAGAAAGAAAAAAGTAGTTACTTCAACTGTTGGACACATTAGTCGATGAAATGGAGAATACACCAAAGACGAAGTACAAATGAGTAATGGCCTCAATACCTTCTTTGCATCAGTTTTTACAACAGAAGACTCAGTGATATCCCTACCCATCGCCGATTCCAGATTGTAATTCAGATGTTATAAGCAATATCAACCGTTACAGAGAGAGAAGTATTGAATTGTTTAGATAAACTCAAGGTATTATAAAACGCCAGGACATGATACAATCTCGCCTAGAGTTCTAAAGGAAGCTAAGGATGAGCTACTCAAACAACTGAAATTCTAATTAATAATCCTTCGCAGTCTGGAACTATGCCTGATCAGTGGACGCTAGCCAACGTAACACCGATATTAAAAAAAGGAAGCAAATCCCTACCCAGTAACTATCGTCCATCGTCCAATTAGCTTAACCTCAGTTGTATGTAAAATGCTAGAAACGGTCATACGAGACAGACTCGTAAATCACTTAGAGGAAAATAACATACTTAAAGATACTCAACACGGCCTTCGTAAAAAACGTTCCTGTTTAACAAACCTCTTAGACTTCTTCCACGATATCCTCAACCTCTACGATGAGAGTAAAGCTGTAGATATTATATACCTTGATTTTCAAAAGGCCTTTGACAATGTTCCCCACAAACGTTTACTGCTAAAACTATAAGCGCATGGAATACAAGACGGTGTGTTGAAATGGATAGAAAATTGGCTCAGCAACAGAAAGCAAAGGGTAGTCATAAACGGTAAGGCATCTAAATGGACCAATGTAAGTAGCGGGGTACCCCAGGGATCGGTACTAGGACCAATTATCTTTCTAATTTACATCAACGACATAGATGAGGGTCTCACCTGTACAATCTCAAAATTTGCTGACGATACAAAAATTGCAAATAGCGTACTCTCAAAAGAACAAGTTGACGATATGCAACACAATCTAGATAAATTGTCATGTTGGGCCCAAATTTGGCAAATGAGTTTCAATGCGGATAAATGTAAAGTACTACATGTTGGATACCTAAATGAGAAAGCAAACTATTCGATGAATGGCACTCAGCTTAAGAATGTAAGCAGAGAAACCGATCTGGGAGTAACAATATCGAGTAACCTAAAACCGAGTCAACAATGTTCAGAAGTTGTTAAGAAGGCAAACAAAATAATTGGCTTTATAGGCAGGTCATTTGAGCATAAATCCAAAGAAGTTATCCTAACCCTTTACAATTCCTTAGTCCGCCCTCTTCTGGAATACTGCGTTCAATCCTGGTGCCCTTATTACCAAAAAGATATAAACAAGCTAGAACGAGTTCAACGTAGAGTTCCCAAAATGATACCTAGCCTAAAGAACAAACCATACGAAGAGCGTCTTAGAGAACTAAATCTATTTCCTCTAACCCAGCGCAGATTAAGAGGTGACTTAATTCAAGTGTTCAAAATCATCAAAGGCATCGACAATATGAACTGTAGTAAGTACTTCACTACGACCAATCTAATTACACGCGGGGAAACGGTTGCAAAATTATTGGTAAATCTTTTAACTCGCACGAATCTAAGAATTTCTTCTTCAATCGAGTTGTCAACTTGTGGAATGGGCTTCCCCGAAACGTTATAGACTGCATCACCGTTGATTCATTTAAACTCCGCCTAGACAAATATCTTTCATCAAACCCGCGACTGACTGCGTTTGTAAATTAATAACTTTATTTTATCCCCCCCTCAGTTACTAACCCATCTGTCCTCTACTAACTTCCTAATCCTGCCACGGACATTAGTTCCAGGGCAGTAATTCCCTTTCCAATGTTCCCTTACCCACTCTAAACCACTGTTTGGACACTTGATCCTCAGTGTTTTGGAGGACAAGCAACCTGGAAGGGTCACTAGATATGTTGTTGCTTGATTTCCTTTGTACTCCCTTTGTACTCCTAAGCCAAAGGATTGACAGAGAGACAAATTGAAAAGCCGTTTGCATCAAAATACCTGGACACACTAAGTTTACAGCACTCTAAGTCATAAGATGAAGATAAAATAATTTGAGGGAGAGATTTCCAGAGTTCACTTGTACTTTATGTTAGCTTGATGGAGGTTTAGGGAACAAACAACAAAAACTTACTAATCAAGTGATTAAGCTACCGGGTATGTTGACTAACCTGACATATAGAGAGATAGGCTGTATATTTCCATAACACGCAATAATTTACTCCCACAAGTCTACCACGATATGCAGCATCTCTTTATTGGTTTGATTTGATTTATAAAAATATTTTCTGTTCTTCCTTCTTTTCTTTTTCATCTATGATTACACGAGAGTGCTGAACGCATTACCGAGGTAATCCTCTCAGGCATGGAGGCATACATTCCATTTTCTTGCTCTCTGTCTAATGCAAACAAATTTTGGTTTACTCAAGCTTGTTCTACTGCTGTCTGCAATAAGGAGGAAGCATTCAAACGGTACCATCGCCTTCAACTCAAGAATCTTATACTTCCTATTTTCTGCCCGGAATCAAGCCAAATCTGTTCTTCGACTCGCCAAACACTCTTTCATCAATAATAAATGCACTGGACAATCCAACTCTAGCTCTTCCCAAGCCTTCTGGAATCTAGCCAAAAACATCTCTAACAATTTTTCTTCTTCGTCTTTCCCTCCTCTTTTCCACTCTGACGGCCCTACTGTCACTTCCACCTCTGACAAAGCTGAACTGTTCGCTAATACTTTCGCTATAAACTCCACTTTGGATGATTCCAGTGTTATTCCTCCGTCTCCACCCCCCTCTCTCCTACTTATGCCGAAAATAATAATTTCTTCCAAGGATGTACTTTCCACCCTCTCTGGACTTAATACTAAGAAGGCATACGGACCGGACGGTGTTCCTCCTGTTGTACTAAAAAACTGTGCTTCCGTGCTGACTCCCTGCCAAGGCAAACTCTTCTGTCTCTGTCTCTCCTCTAACGTCTTCCCTTCTTGCTGGAAGTTTGCTCTCATTCAACCTGTCCAAAGAAGGGTGACCGATCTCAGCTCTCCAACTACTGTCCAATTGCTCTCATTTCTTGCTTCTATAAAGTGTTTTAAACTATTCTTACCTCAAAATGTCTTTATCTTCCCATAACCTACTCTCAGATCGCCAGTATGACTTCCTCAAGGGTTGCTCTACTGGTGATGTTCTTTCTTATCTTACTAACTTTTGCTCATCCTCCATCCGGGACTTCAGTGAGACTTTTTTTGTTGCACTAGGTATATCGAAGGCCTTCGATAGAGTCTGGCAGAAATATTTGTTCATACCATGTTTGTACCTTTGAATGTTTAGTGTTAATTGAATGCTTGCAGTTTAAAAAGCTTCATAAATATGGTTTATAACGCTTTGATTAATCGAGAACATTTTAAGTTGAAGAATATTGCTGAAACTTAATCAGAACACCCTTAAATAAGGTAATTATGTTGAGAGAGTTAACTAATCGATTGTATGCCGCATAACACTATCTTCTCCTATATCTTGTGGCTTACTATCATTATTTAATTATTATATTATTGAGGATTTTAATTGATTTTTCCATTTTCGAGCAATGAGGTTTAGGTAACTTCCAGGCTAAAAGTAACATGCTTTCCCATACTTCCTTTAAACAAAGAAATACCCACTCTGACCCCCTTCAAGCTAAATTTGTACATTTATCGATAGCAAATGTCATAGCCGAAGGCAGATCTCTTTAGGTTAAATACTCGCTATAGCTCGCCCAAAAAAATAAAATCGACACCTGAATAGGGTAAAGCGTTTTATCATCGCCCAACTAATGAGCCCCAGCGACGCACCGTTTGCGTCGGAAATGCAGGTTTCTGCCAGTCCCAGCGTCACATACGTTGCATCACTGTTAATTACTCCGGTCCTATGGCACCTAGAGGGCTCAGATTTGTATGGGACTGTGTAAGTAACCCACACAACAATGCCGATGATTGAAAACTCTAACAGTCCAACCGCGTGCGCGTGAACACGCAAAAACCTGTTTTTGGCTGTTTTTGCCTACCCATTTCTCCATGTTAATTCCGACTTTCGGGCGCACCGTAGGACCCCTTAACCCTTCTTTGGCGGCGCCCGGCTATAGTCGGACAAGAGAACCCCCCTAAAGAGCGGAGCCCAGCTATAGTAGCATGCAATTTTGAGCACGTAATGTGCTCTGAGAGAGAGCCGAGCGGTGGGAGGAGCATAGGTTCCCTCTGACCGGTCGGCACGGCTCGCGAGCGACAACGGAAGCCCCCTCCACACTCATCCTTACTCACTACCTCGCTACACAGGGAATTATGTCAGGAAACTACCTTATTTTAGGGTTTTTGCACTCGTGTTGCACGATCGTTGCAAGAGAACGCGTGGTCGTAGAAGGATGGTTCTGGTGTCATTAGAAAGCTCAATTTACGCCCTTTCAGGGATACATAATTGTATTACGCTCTGGCTCTTGTTTATGCATGAAAAAGAGCACGGAAACAAGGTCGATTTAGGGTAAAACCCCCCGCTTGGCAGGTAGTAGAAATTCCTTACGGGCCCGCTCGTAATGTGTTAATGACCTAGGCAATCGGTTTTTTGTGGGTTTTCCTTCATTCCTAACCCATTCCTGGTGCTTTCTGGAATAAACATTTGTTTCAAAAGCTGCCGGTCCTGGGTGGTACATTTATTCTAAACTAGCTGGGGCTAAGTGGGTTAAAATCTCAAAACTAATGGAGGTAAAAAAAAAAAAAAAAAAAAATCAGGCCAAATATGTTTAAGGGGGCTCTCCAGCTTTTTTATCTTTCTCTCCTTTTCTCTCTTTCTCTGGCTTGTATCCATTTGGCCTCATTCAGCCAACTGTTTTGAGACATTTTATCCCCATCCAGTTGTCGATTTCTTCCTGGCGAGCGATAGCGAGCCAGCATTGTATGGAGAAATCAGGCTTCGCCGGAGAAATTTTGCTATCAAAAAATGTACAAATGTAGCTTGCTCTCAAAACAAAACTATATATATGCTGGCTCGCTACCGCGCACCAGGAAAATATTGACACCTGGGTGGGGTAAACGTCTTAATACAGTAGGCTGAATGGGGTCGAATGGATACAAGCCAAAGAAAGAGGGGGAGAAAGATAACACAATCGAGGTGGGCTCCCTTAACCCTGGATCACTATCGCTCCAAAAGTGAGATATTCATCTATCGCTGTTGCACATTTGCTACTGCCACTTTAAAAATCCATATCTCCATAACCATTTGGTATTTTGCATTATCCTTCCTACACAACATTAACCTATCATTCCTTAGTATACTCTCAGGTTTAACCCTGGTGCACTATCAAGGGTGCATTTGGGCAACCAACGCATGCGCAAAAACGATTATTTTCATGCCACTCAGCCCTGGCGGGCAATATCTTGGTTCTTGGACTGCGCCAGGGCAGTCTGAGGCATGCCTCAATGGTGAGTAGACCTACGCCGCTCCAGCTCCAGCTCAGCAAGTTTTCCGGTTGCATTGGTGCAACTGCGATAGGAAGTAATTACCTTTTGTGTTTATGCAATACTTGCATATTTAGGCAGATTGTGAGCCATATATAGTAACTAGGTCTATGATATTTCGACCGTATATGCATGTAAGCCTAATCTAACAGGATCGGCCATATTGGTTTGGGTAGGGTAGGCCTATGCTGGACTAGAGGCTCTGAAACCTGATAGGAAATATTTCCAAATTTTGCAAAACTTTCACATTTGATGCTGGTATTTGAATATATTGTGGCTATATATATTTTGTTAATTAAATATGATAGAATAACTTACTTTTGCCTTAATCGTCATGGTGGTGTAATGGTTAAGGTGTCTAAAAATCTGTGTGTGATAACCCAGGTTCGAATCCCGGTGGATCACATATATGCTTTCATTAATTTCATTGGAGGTGTTTGGTGGTGTGGTGAAACAAAAAATAGAATATATAAAACAACAGCGGGACTTTTTCTGGTGTGGGAAAAATCTATATCTGTTATACTCCTTTGATTATTTCTAAGCGGAATAATATCGTTTAAGGGAGCCCACCTCGTTTTGTTCTCTTTCTCTCCCTCTCTCTTTGGCTTGTATCCATTCGGCCCCATTCAGCCTACTGTTTTAAGACGTTTACCCCATCCTGGTGTCAATATTTTTGTGGCGCGCGGTAGCGAGCCAGCATATTTATATTTTTGTTTTGACAGCAAGCTAAATTTGTACATTTTTCGATAGAAAATGTCTCCGGCGAAGCCGGATTTCTCCATACAAAAGCTGGCTCGCTATCGCTCGCCAGGAAGAAATCGACACCTGGATGGGAATAAACGTCTTAAAACAGTTGGCTGAATGGGGCCGAATGGATACAAGCCAGGGAAAGATAGAAGAAAAAAAACGGTGACCCCCCTTAAAGATAACCAGAGCACGACGACAAAAAAAGTGTTAAAAGGTTACACCATAATACCACTAAACGCACGTCAAAAATACAGATGCACAAAATAATGCCCGGATTCACACGATCGCTTTTTCCCTCAAAATGTTTCCTTAACACTGGTCTGGCAGCTTATGAGGTCAACATATTTTTTTTTTTTTTTTTTTCTATATAACATATTTCGGTTACCTATGTTCATCTATCGTCAGTCTAGTTTCCGATACCCGTGCAAAATATTCCAGAAATGTTGTCAGAATAATGTTGATCATCGAATGTTGACTATAAAAGCTCTTGTGTGATACCGGCTTAATGCCCGGATTCATTCTGGTGTGGGGTAGATCTGGTTATAATTGGATGACATTACCAGGGCGGAAGCGAAAACAAAAAAATGGCAAATTAGGAAGAAAAGTTGAAATACACACATGTGTACGGACAGACACATACGTACTGGGATATGAACGTGTAGGAACATATATACGTACAGACACACATGCGTACTATAGGCCGGTCATTCTACTATTGGTTTCAGAGGCCGTGTTACATCGTTTATCGGGAATAACTTATGAACAAACAGTTGCATCAGTATGATATTTTGCCACAACTTGTTTCACTCCGTGCCCTAATTTTGTTCAATATTGTGCATTACCAAAAGTAGATAATTAAGCCACTTGTCCTTGTGTCATGAGGTTAAAGTCACACCTGGATGACTATGAAACGGACAAGGCTACCTTGGCTTACCTGTGAAACCACCAAACCATTATTGCTCCTCCATCAAACTCGGGAGTTATCAGCCACCACCCAACCCTATTATCGTCTTTATATTCAAGTTATCTGTCACTATCAAATATAAATATATACAACATATGTATTTTTGTATATTTACATTTAATAATGACAGATAACTTGAATATAAAGACGATAGTAGGGTTGGGTGGTGGGTGATAACTATCGTGTTTGATGGAGGAACAATAATGGTTTGGTAGTTTCACAGGTAAGCCATGGTAACCTTGTCCGATTCCTAGTCATTCAGGTGTGACTTTGACCTCATGACATAAGACAAGTGGCTTAATTATCCACTTTTGGTAATGGACAACATTAAAACAAAATAGGGCATGGTGTGAAACAAGTTGTGGCAAAATATCATACTGATCCAACTGTTTGTTCATAAGTTATTCCCGAAAAAACGATGTAACACGGCCTCTGAAACGGATAGTAGGTTGGGCAGAAATCGAAACCCCTAACCTCTCACAACTCAAAATGGACTAGAGTAATCGAGCTAATATTTCTACCAAATAGGAATTAAGACTTGGCTAGGAAATATGTGTAAAAATTTACAGCTTAATTGCTCTAGCCTTTTTTGAGTTACAGAGGTTAGAGGTTAGGATTTCTGCCAAACCTAGAATGAACGGACTACAGACATGCGTACTGTACGTACAGACACATGCGATAAGGGTCATATACATACACATATATATATATATACTTACTGTGACGCATGTCGAGTATGAGCATGCTGTACAGAACGCCCAGTCAGGCCCCACCCTCGCTAGGATCGTCAGGGCAGGAACTTTGGCTGTAGTCTGTGTAGAGTTTCCTAACTCAGTTTATGTGAACCGTTGTACTATAAGTATTATCATTATGTATTTTGTTTTCTTCTAAGTCAACGAGTTCTATTTTATATCATTAGATATAAGTATTGTGTGTGGGATTTATATATATATAATGATGCGAAGAGAGAGAGAGTTATGTAACGGAGGACAGTGTGCGCGCCACGAGGTGTGTAGGCCTCACTCCCTCCTCCCTCCTTCCCCCCTCCCTCCCCCCTCATCAAGAGCGTGGGAATCCTTTGTCGATCCCAGATTGAGAGAGCGAATGTGACGTCATGATTGCCGTTATGCTCGCTACGGGGCCGAGTATAAAAAGGGAGGTCTCGCCATTTTTAGATCAGAACTCATCAGGCAAAGCGACCTCTCATATCCCTTGCAACTATCGATATTCTTCCGACTGATGTGAACTTTCTCTACTCTCTGAACAGCCTATTTTCTTCTCTTCTCGTCCCTTTTTAACCAATGACCCCCTTTGGTGCAGATTTAGTCAGCCAAAGTATTATCGCTTGAGTTCTCACGAGATAAGTGCCTGTTAGATAGCCTATTTTTGGAAGGGTTAACTAGAATAGGATTGATTGATGTTTGTTGCACTCGTATATGTATTTCCCTGTGTACTATTATTCATGTTCCTGTTTTCTGCTGGTTTAGGTAATGCTAGACTGGGATAGGGTTCCTCGAGTTGTGATTTCCTATGAGTGCTAGGTTGGTTGAACCAGCACAATTGCAACGGAGACGTGGGAAGCCTAGGGGGTCTTTTTGATTGTGTACCGTGGGAGTTTAGCACTGTGTTGCGAGTGAGGGCTTTTGCCTGTGCCACCCAACACTGTGCTATCTCATTTGCTTGACTTTGAGAGGATCGCCAGGAGAGAACCAGATACTAGTGATCTGGATCTCTCAAGAGAGCATCCCGTCAATTACCGTAATTTGGCCGCACAGTCTTAAGGACCTCGCTAGGCTACGAGCCGCTTGCTCAGCCATTGTCTCTTAACCTTAGATATCCCAGCTAGACTTTGCTCGACCAGCAGATACAGTATAGTATTGAAGCTTCTCCTTATGTATATTATTGTTTAAGCACTATTGATTTCATGTGTGGCACGCTTAGCTACTTCAGAGATTAGTGGCCCACGAGCACAATCTTAGTAGGCTATTGCCAGTGCATTGTCGGAGTACTTCTTCTTAATGTTTGCCATATCCTATTGCTTATTCTTATAATTCTTCTTATGTCAATTTAAAGCCTTTAATTACCAGTGAGTTATTCATTAAATTGCTGTTCAAAATCCGATACTTACTTCTTATGAGTATTCGAGAAGCATCTAACTTATCAGAAGATTCCTTGCTTGATGCTCGAGGACTATTGTTTAACGTAACGTAATAGTGCCGATCCGAAGTAGAGGGTGGAGGACTTCTTAAGTTCTTAGTTCAAGGGTGGATTACTTCGGCTTCGGCCAACACTATTCTTTAGTGTTGTAGTACTTTCTTCTTTGTTTGATTGTTGACCAGACTAGATAACTCCCGTCTTGCTATTAGTCTGTTGTGTGAAACGCTAGTACCGAGTTCTTGTATACCCCGTTATAGCAGATAGAACTCTGGAGGGTAGTGGCGTTTTTTGTTCGGCTGGCAGTACTCTGGGGTTGGGATCGTGTGTTTCCGTTGTGGCAGCGAGCCATACTCGAGTCCTGTGTAAGAGCCCTAGTGTACCCGAGTGCCCGGTCGTAACAAATGGCGACCTTGCTTAGGATTTTGTGAACAGTATAATTTTTTGCAGAGTTGTACAACATTTGTTTGTTGGTACTTTAGCGTACATATTGAAGAATATTTTTTTTTGTAAGGCAATTAGGAGAGCATTTAAGAGACTCCAGTTAATTTAGTAATTAGTGCTTGCATAAGGGAGTTTAACACTTTTGTCTCGAGAATTTTTTGGTGAACTTCAGTATGTCGGGCCCTAGTACTGACGAGGAGCGAGAGATGCTAAGTGAGGAGGTGCCGTTAGTAACTAGTGAGGAGGATGCTAGACTTTTTGTGAGTAAGCAGTACCATGTGACGGAGGAGAGGCTGACTGGGGTGAATGTTTATGGCTTGCACCTGATAGCCAAGGTTTTGGGTCTATCCAATGTAGGAGGAATGTCCAAGGGGGAGCTGATTTCCTGGGTGTTGCGTGGGCGACATGGGGTTTCGGAGGAGAGGGCGTTTGGGGGGGTTCCTCCCCAGATCCCCTCTCACTCGACTCCCACAGTGCCGTCCACTCAGTTGCCGGAGGTTAGCACTCTCCCACAGAGGGATGAGCATTGGAAGATTGGAGTGCCCTCGGGCGGTGCGTATGGTGGTTCCCCAGTTCTTGCCCCCCCTCCTTCAGTAGTGGCAGCTCCCTCTTCCTGCCTGTCTCCAGATATGATATTTAGACTTGAGCTTGCTAAAATTGAGTCTAGGAAGTATGAGATTGAGGCTGAGTCTAGGAAGCAGGAGAAGGAGATTGAGGCTGAGTCTAGGAAGCAGGAGAAGGAGATTGAGGCTGAGATTAGGAGGCACGAGGCTGAGCTTAGATACGACTCCGAGAAATATTGTGCTCAGATAGACTTAGATAAGACTCGTGCAGAGTCGACAGGGATTCGGATGGGCCGGGAGGGCCAAGTAAGAGAACAGTCCTTGTCTCACTTAGTCAAATTGGTGCCGGCATTTAGTGAAACTGAAGTCACAGAATTTTTTAATCGTTTTGAGAAGAAGTGTAGGGAGCATAATTGGCCTGAAGAGAAGTGGGCAGCTCTAGTCTCCTCCAGACTTACGGGTAAGGGTCTAAAGGCTTATGATGCACTGCCGTTAGAGTCTTGCATTGACTACCCAGAATTGAAGAGAGCTGTCCTACGGGCATACGAGTTGCAACCAGAAACATATCGATTGAAGTTTCGGGGTGTTACGAAGACTAGGGAGGCGACCTTTCTTGAACATGCCCGGGACTTAAAAGATGCACTTGCTAACTGGACACGTTCTGAGAAAGCTGAGACGGCCGAACAGTTGACTGAGCTGTTTCTGCTCGAGCAGTTTTATAAGTGTACTGGTGCAGATATGACTTTAACTATTAAAGAAAAGAACCCTAAAACTCTACAGGAGGCAGCTGAGATGGCTGACCTCCGGCTATCACTAATTCGTGGGTGCGGGTCTGCCCAGCGTAGTGAGGCAGGTAACAAGGGGCGTGACGCCCCACCCCCCCGAGTTAGTGATATACATTATGCAAACAAGTACAAGAGCTATGATACCAAGACTGACCACAAGACTAGCACCGTCCCATTTAAGAAGGGGCCGGGCCCTTCCCAGTACCAAGGGAAGCCCAGAGGGGAGTTGGAGTGTTATCTTTGTCATGAAAAGGGGCACTTTGCAAGAGTCTGTCCTAGCAAACCACCTACAGCAGCTGTGTCTTTGGCCTGCAACATTGGTGTGTCTCCGAAGTCTTCTGAGTTTGCCCGGGGCAGTTCGTCAGAGGCTGAGGCACAGCCAATGCAGAAGCACCTGGGAGGCTCGAACCCTGCTCAGGATGTTTTTTGCGACCATAGAGGACGGGGTTGCGTGATGTGGGCGGGGCGCAAGCATGGAGTAG